>CAKALU010061404.1:0-20756 GCA_916700995.1 Hozukius guyotensis | reverse complement strand
TTGGAGCATTACTTAGCCTCCTTTGTGACAAGCTATAAGACATGTACCAATGGATTCTTTAGGTTTTCTTCTTTCATATGATGCCACGATCTTCACTCTAGCTTTAAAACTGAGCCCGCTACAACCTAAAAATTGCAAGTTGCGTTAATGCGTTAAAGAAATTAGTGGCGTTAAAACGTTTTTGCGTTAACGCCTTATTATCGCGTTAACGTTGACAGCCCTGAAATGAACACAACACAAGCAAATGAAGAAACAGTTTCACATGTTCAGCGTTTTAAAAAAAGCAAAGTGTGCTGCAAGAAGCTCACAACACAACGAAAACTGTTTCCAGGGGACACTAAAAAGTGATGCACACGGCTGGGACAGGCTTGTTATTGCCGTGGTTTGTGGCTTATGAAGTTATTGAAGTCAGCTATTCGTCAGTGGTGTTGGAAGATCACCCAAAATTTAAAAAGGGTTGGGTTTTTTGGCTTATTCTAACATTGTGATCGCATGATTCAGGTCCTATTAAAAGCCTAATCATGACCATATAGTAAGTGCCAATAGGCACGACAGATAAAAATTAACACATTTTTGAGGAGATAATTCGACAGTCATGGTTCAATGCACAGGGCAACCACACAAGCAATCAGACAGGTTTTTAATGTGCACAGTTTACCTTCAACCTACACATTTCACCAGTGTTTCAAATAAATAAATAAATAATAACAGTGTTGTTTCTGTTTCTTGCACTTATTGGCCCATTAATTGTACAGTAAATCAATAGCTACCGGTGTGGCTGCATTCCCCAGATGTCAGCAATAAATGAGTACATTCCTATTGCAGCTGATAAGTATGTCAGCCAAAAATATAAAAATAAGACTCTCGTTGCAAAAACTAAGCATGATGTCTAGTTTCATACAAACAGAACAGGAGCAGCTCATCCGATTAGTCTGAAATGTGCCAGAACATTGTGGTCTCACAAGATTAAAAAAAAAATGTAGGTAGCTATGTACTACCATGCATTTTATATTACAAACATTTCCTAATGGTGCTTTTGAATTTCATTTTTTTTTTTTAATCCATGGTGAATTTAAAACCCAGCTCTTTGGTTCTGTCAAATCAGCCATTGATATTTCTTAGCTACAGTGTGTCTGATGCATTTTGCTCGGCAATGCATGCTCTGGCCACCAGCAAGGGAAAATAGCATATAAGAGGTGTTCAATAGGCTACATGTGTACGAACAATTCTTTATCAATGACTTTTCAAAGTGAACTGACAAGACCGAATCAGTAGCTTTTAGCAGTGGAGCAAGGGTTGGAAATTAACTTTTTTTGTCCACCTGCCACTGAGGTTGTTGGATTCCAAAATCTACCAGCCAATCAATAGAGTGACATTGTTTTTTTGGCTGGTAGATGAAGAAAATCTACGTCCGCTTGCATATTTTATCAACATTTGGTTTGTGGATGGTGCTAATTTCCAACCCCGAGTGGAGCTCCTCATTTTGATTCACAATAACTTACTTGTTAAAAGCCTGGTAAAAGACGGTGAAAGCAACAGAAACAATCATAGACTTCATAAACAGTACTAACAATACAGGACTAGTTTGGTATTGTACTAAATATGATAGCCTGGATTAGAAATAGACTGTTATTCCTCCTTTTTTGTTCGTTTCCCTACCAAGAAAACAGAAAAAAGTGTATGGATCACAGTCAGATGACAGGGGAGGTTTGGGGTTAATATAAAGCTTAACTGGATTTACAGCAAATACTACGCTGATATTCAACCTGCTAGTTGAATATCAACATGTGACTGTGTCTCAAGGGCCGGGCTGGCTTCAAACACACAACATTAGCTATCCGACTCTACCCTGTCATTCTTTAGGCAGGAAGATGAAGAGTGAGAAGAGGAATTTTCTTGGCTAAAGTTCTGGAAAGAGATTAGTGTGCGTCAAAAAATAAATCTCTCTCCCAGCATCAAATATATCAGAACTTTACTTGAGCTATTAAATGTATTTTGCTTGTTTTTCACACACCAGTGAAGTCTGACTCATATTTGCTTGCAGTCATTTTTTGTGCTTGAAAAATTGGAATTTGACAAAAAAGAAAAATGTCTCCTGAGGGGAGGTAACATTTAATATAATATGGCTTAGTACTTCAAACATATAAGGCCAATTCTGCGGTACATAGATTTAAAAATAGAACATTGTATTCCCTTCACATGAATGAATTCTGTCTCATAACGTTTCACACACTTCTAAGCAGCGCAGCGCTCCAAACACAACAGATTGTCCAAATTGAGAGTAAATGTGGATGGATGGATAAAGCCAAATCTAGAATATTTCCAAAGCACACGTGTTGTCATTCTTTTTGTCATCAGTCTTGATTTGCTGCCGTCTTTCATTCGTACACAGTCACTGCGTTCTATTGCTGATTGTTAGCGCTGCTACTGTCCCTTTGGGGAAAGATGGAGAGATAGACAGACAGGCAGAGGGTTGAAGGAGAAACTGCCGCCCACTGCACCCATACACATTTATTATGTGTGCAGTCGCTCAGGGTATTTCACAGCTGTGTTTATCTTGGACCCTGCCGTGAGTATTAGGTGGCAGGGCCCGGCATTGCAGATGTGATTACCCATTCACAGATCCGCCACCTCTCCGTCCGCAGACCCCCCCTTCCACTTTTCTAATACGTCCTCTGACACTGTTAATAAAAACAAAATCCCAAAAGGCGTAATTCACAGCACAATTCAAAGTCAAAGCTTTATTTAAGGGGGATTTAGCTGTTATGTCATGACAGTTCCCCAATTAGGTTGGTTTAGGGTGAAGTCATCACTAGTGGTCTCAGCCTTACCATAACCCTGGGAACGCTTCCAGCTCTTGTCTGGATGGAAAGATCGACGGGGGTTTATGTACAGCCCCGCTGGCCTCGGATAGACCGGCTTTGTCTACTGAGTCTGGCCCATACGTTCAAAGTACTGTATATAGGAAATAGGAACCATACCGTACCAACCACACACATGTCTTGACTTGTGGAACCAGGAGGGAGGCTGTAGGTTCACTTGATTTGAGGGGGGGGGAAGAACCTCTCTAGATCTGCATCAACATTTGTGTTTTATATGTTATTTCCCACTGTTTTTTTTTCTTCCTTTTAACTTTTCTCAAACCATAACAGTTAGCTATACCTTTTTCAAAAAATTACCTGCTAATGCAACCATTTGACATTCATCACCATAAATATCATCCCATTCATAAAACACTCTCCCTCCTTGTTTTTTACATTGTCTATTACTTTATTTGAAATGCTTTGCTGTCTGTCAGTCTCCAAATAAATGTGCGTATGCTGTTTTTGAAGGCCAATCTCAGTAGAAGTATACAGATTGAACAAATACTACTAACAGAAAAACATCTATTACCTTTTTTTACTGCCTCCCTCTTCTCTCTCTCAAGTTTCTTTCACCTTCTCTATTCATCGCTTCCTTTAAAACCGTCTCTTAAATTGTCTGCCTACGTCTTACCTTAACCTGTGGAAAGGAGTCGGACTGACCCCCTCTGACGGATGAAATAGTTAAATAAGAAAGCATCATGCCTACTCGTTCTAATGCTCTCTGTCATTCTCACATTATAAAACCCACTCCATAATGATCCAATTTTGTGCACTCACTCACTGAAATAATCTGTGCTGAAAGCAAATAGCCTGGAACTGGTGATTGCCTTTGCCAGACATTTTCTCATTAAACTCCCAGTGTATCAGGCAATTACCAATTCACATACTGTACATAGCATTTGGGGTTTAGGGATAAAGAGAGAGCAAGAGAGAGACGGAGGAAGAAGAGGCCAGTCGCGACTGTGCTCTACCATAAATTCACACTCTCGTCTAACATATAAATCCACCCCGTTTATACTTACGCACTTTAGTCTGCGCCGTATCGGACAGATAGTAATCCCATATGTATATTATCTCGTGGCTATAACCCCATCCTGTGTAGCTCAACTCCAGATTTACAGCAAGCTAAAACCATTCCTGACATACCACAACTGCATACTGCATGTCCCCACAACTGGAGAGTTTAAATATTTTTTTGTCATAGTAAAAACAAAAAAAAGAAACATAAATCTGGTTCAGCTCTTGTTTCCGGAGGCATTGAGGAGTTCTGCTCAAGGCCTACACAGGGTGGGGTGGAGAGAGGACCCGACGTCTGTCCGATCGGGACATATGTTGCGGGATGTTGCCCGTCTCGTTACGGTTCATATGTTTTATTCACGCTCGGCTGCTCGTTAACTATGTAAATTATGTGTCAGTTCACATGCACAGGCACGAGAAGCACATATGGATCCACTTTTACATGTTAATGAGGTCACGTTAGAATTAAGCTGGAGCGGATTTAAAAAAAAAAAAAAAATGGTTACAGTGAGGGGTGTTGATTGGTCTGGTTCATTAAGACATCTTGGTCTGCAGTAGCTAAAGAAGATGGTGGGAGGTTGTAGGTGCAGGGAGGTGGTGATGCAGGTGAGAGTCTCTCATTTACATACTAATGATTGTGATTAAACATGTATTCAAAGTGCAATTTGAAGCTTATGTTGTCACAGGAAGTGCTACTGCAGAGAGTGCAGAACTTGATATGTAGGTAGACTACAGTAAATTGTTTGTGATAGAATATGCATGCATGCATATGTGCGAGATTGTGTGCATACATGCATGCATGCATGCTCACACATATGGAAGGCCCATCCATCGGCATGCATGAACACTAATTCAGACACATGAATGCACTGGCATGCACAAATACACTTTTAAATGTGCTCTTTATGATATCCAGCAGCAAACAACTATCTGCTATGTAAAGATATAAAGGAGTAATGTCTACCTGAGCAGAGAATGAAGTCGCTCTCCCTCGGTGTGTATTATAATCTGAGCTTCGCTGCACTTTGTTGACATAATCGGGCCGGTCGCACGTGCTTTTAATGCATGTTCGTGCATGTGAGCGTGCCCCACTGGTTAGCTCACGGCTGCCGCTCTTCACTGCCCTCACACAGCACTTACAGCTGATAACGCCGTCCTGACCGACGGCGCCGTCGCGGAAGCGTAGCACCCACCCTCCTGTTACCCCCCAGGTTAACACAGTTAGTTCTGTCCACAGTGTTTGCTATTGTTTTCACAGTAAGGGCTGTTAGCACCGTCAGCTACGAGCCGCCAGCTCACCTGTCGCCATGTTGAGAGTTCGAAAGCAAAGGAATGCTCCCAATCTCGCATTTAGCACTTTTAACTAAATAAAGTTGCTTTCAATTAAAGTAGGGTTGATGGTCATGCAAAGTTCCTCATATCGTTAAACTGGTATACTCAGTGTTTGTCAGAAAGGTTACAGACGCTTATAGAAACATGCAACCTCTCTCCCCAATGCCACAAATTTCCAATACAAATTTTGACTTTGTTCTTAAAATGTTAAATGGCTTAAATGACACTGTTTCTCTTATATACATTGTTAGACATTGTCATGGTTTATATTCTACTATATGGTTAAATACAGGGGTGAAGAGAAATAACCCACCCTATGAAATGTTGGAAAAGAAAATGTCTAGTCACTAAAGACTAGTCAGAAAATTGCCGTCTGATTTGGTTGAAAGTAAAGTAAATGTTACTGTTTCAATTTGTTAAAGGACGAATGCCTACAGTATGTTGATGATGCTTTCACAATGTAAACATGCAGCTGTGTAAAATTGACGGTTGGCATATAGAGTTAGATGAATCTACATTTGGACACAGATGGATAAAATGCAACGGTCAAAACAGACCGAGCTCTTTGCAAACACTTGCAAAAATGGAAAACAAACAGTGCTTCCGACCCCGTCTTTCTGCTTCTAACGCACAGTGCACGTGTTCGGCAATGTGAGTCACGTCGACGACTCCAAAAAACTGTCACAGCAGCCTCAGTCGTCCTCCAGTCCTTGTGTATGACTCTTAGATAAACAATGTCCGTAGATATTAGACGCTCCGAGAAAAGTGCACCCTTAACCCCTTGCCCTGTGTCGGGGATTTTGCCTTTCCTCTTTCCTCTCACGTGGCTTCGTTTGAAATTCTCATTTTGTCTCTTTGTTGTTTTTCTACGGCAATAAATGTATCATGATGCGGCTCTCTTGACCCCGTCTCCTAGAATAGAAAGATCTCTTATCTCTCTGGGGCTACATGGTTAAATAAAGGTTAAATTAAAAAGAGACAAATACGGAAAAAAACAGTGAATCCGACCACCTCGGACATAGAGATCTGCATCATCCCTTGCCATCTGTTGTCCGCATACCCAAAAAAAGCCCCCATCACAATCATCCTCTCAGGATCAAATCAGAAAATGGGCTCAAGATGCAAACAGCGAAGGAGACCGTCGCTCCAGCAGCCTGTCAGCTCCGCTCACATCTTTATCTTTTCTCCGTGTCTTTCTACAGACAAGACAAGTGGGAGAGAGGGCCCTGCCTGTGGCGTACTGAAGAAGGAAACGTCCATTCTAATATCCTGTCTGGGGCGTATACTCTCTCCGTCAGCCTCACGTCTATCTGAGGATCTGGCTGGATCTGGTGTAGGGAGGACGCAGCCGCGCTCATATCTGATGTTCTCCTTGTTCGCTCTCTTTTTGCATTCAACATGGCAAGGACATGCAGCAAATTACTAGGGAAAGGAGACACACATCCAAGTCGTTTGTGTAGAAATAGTCATAGAAAGGAAGTGTTTGGAAAAGAAAGACTTATACATTTTAAACCTCAAATGTCATGTAGCAATATTCAGAATGAATGCCCACTTAATGACTGTACTTTAATACTGCCCTAGCCAGCTAAGTACACCTCCCCCTGTCAAAATTCAAATCATTTAGTTACATTTCCACTATCTAGATATTATTTCACCTGTTCAACCGGTGGCATAATCCTGCTTATTTAGTACTTGTTAATATAGTTTCCAGTGCTGTCCAAGTACTTTTACTGAAGTGCTGTACTTAAGTACAATTTTGAGGTGCTTGTAATTTGAGTATTTCCATTTTCTCCTACTTTATACTTCTACTCCACTACATCTCAGAGGGAATTATTGTACTTTTTACTTCACTACATTCATATGATAACTTTAGTTGCTTTGCAGATTCAGATCATTATACAAAATTTAATCAACAAATAAATTATGATGTTTCATTATTAGGGCTGTCAAAGTTAACGCAATAATAATGTGTTAATGCAAATTTGTTTTAACGCCACTAATGTCTTTAACCCGTTAACACAACTTGCGATTTTTAAAGCGAGGCATCATATGAAACTAGAAAAAAATGAAGGAATCCGTTGGTACCAACCATGTCATGCTAACTTGCCGTGAAGGAGGTTAAATAACGCTTCAAACTTATGCTAAATTTTGGCAAGGAAAAACTGTCATGGCCATTTTCAAAGGGGTCCCTTGACCTCTGACCTCAAGATATTTAAACGAAAATGGGTTCTATGGGTACCCACGAGTCTCCCCTTTACAGACATGCCCACTTTTTGATAATCACATGCAGTTTGGGGCAAGTCATAGTTAAGTCAGCACACTGACACACTGACAGCTGTTGTTGCCTGTTGGGCTGCAGTTTGCCATGTTGTGATTTGGGCATATTTTTTATGCTAAATGCAGTACCTGTGAGGGTTTCTGGACAATATTTGTCATTGTTTTGTGTTGTTAATTGATTTCCAATAATAAATATATACTGTACATACATTTCCATAAAGCAAGCATATTTGTCCACCCCTATGTTGATAAGTGTATTAAATACTTGAAAGGTACATTTTGAACAGATACAAAATGTGTGATTAATTTGAGATTAATCGCGATTAACTATGGACAATCATGCAATTAATTGCGATTAAATATTTGAATCGATTGACAGCCCTAATCATTATAGATTAAGATAAAACTGTATTGATCCCCAGGTGAAATTCACAAGTTACAATATATATTGTAAAAAAAAATAAACCACACTTTTACTTTGATCTTACTTTGAATAAACATCATTCTGAAATGGGCCATTCTGCATAATGAGTACTTTTAATTTCTTTAAATACTTTAAGTATATTTTGATACTAATACTTCAGTACTTTAAGTAACATTTGAGTGCAAGACTTTTACTTGTAACAGAGTCTTTCTACTCTGTGGTATTGCTACTTTCCTCCATCCTGAAACATGGGCAAAAACACATTTTATATTGCTTTTATAGAAATAACAGAACCTCAAAACAGTTGATTTTGGCAGTGTGGTATCTGAGGGGTGAGTATTTTTCACCAAATAATCTGTCAGCGTTCTGTAGATGCATGACTTTGACAAATTCAACAAGGAATAACTCATTTGTCTCAAGGTCTCAGCACACTGAATGATTGTAAAACCATCATTTGCTTACTTTTGCCAGAGTCATACTGTTGGCATACAGTAGCAACCACTAAAGCAATATTGACTCAGAACGGCCGTGAGCAAACACCGGACTCCCCATTTGTACCTCCATTTTTGCCAACAAAATGACTGATTTAGTGAAGAGTCCACAGTATTTTGTGACAGCCAACTTGCTGAAAACATAATCATTATTACTCCTGAAGAATTTGATACAGACATATTGACGTACAGACGTATTGTATTTTAAAGGTTATAGCTCATAAATTTCAGCAGTAAATTCACACATGTACAATAGGGGGAGATGGGGGAGGAAGGGAGCAGAAAGACAAACAGCAGACCCTGAAACAAACTGGAGGAAGTTAGGAAAGGAAACAGAGGGAGAAAAAGAGACAAAACGACAGCTCCACATCTGCCAGAACCTCATTCATGGCACCTCTCCATCTTGCCTTGCATGACCTTCTCTTAAAGTACAGGCTGTGAGGTTTTTCCCAGCTTAAAAATAGTCCCTGCTAAATTCTACACTTCACTGAATTATTTCGACAGCGAGGTATTTCTTTTTCTTTTTCTTTCCCGCTAACACTGCCACTTTTACCTCACCCTTCGTTGCATATTATATGACAGAGAGCCAGAAATATGCCCAAAGGTGTGTACAAAACCAACCACCTCGCATGTTTACCCTTACCATGCTTCTGCGCTTCCAGAGTTGGTCTGTGGCTACACAAAGCAGAAGCGAGCTACAGTACAAAGTTCTCTGTCTGAGATTTATTTTTACACAAAAATACACGTAAAGGGAGCTGGCTGAATGCTCGTAGACAAGGTGTGAAATTATTATTTTCACACACCTTCTTTTCTTTTTGTGTTCCACTGTAGCATTGCTTGAAAAAAAAAAAAAAAACAGTGTCCAGCTGGAAACTGGCGACATGGTGTAAAAATAGCCAAACATAACAGAAGAGTAGTAGTTATAGTCGAAGAGTTAAGCTGTTTATTGTGCATAACTATTTTGGAAAAAGAAAAGCAAAAGGAATCAGTGTTTAATTTTGAGAGAAAGTTTCTCTAGAGGATACAGGCCGTCATGGTGGAAGAATAAAATACCCTATAATGTTTTAAAGGGTATTACAAGGGGTTTTAATATATTGCTATGAATTATTTTTATAACAGTGGTCTTTTTTTAAAACCTGGTGAATAATCTACTGTCTTTTGTAATAAAATTAATTTAGAAAACAACATGAATCTACATAATAGGCAGCCTGTCGACACCTCATTGAGAGTGTTTCTATTTCAACATCTTTTTGGAACAAAGAAAAACAAATCTTGCAGAAATTAATGATTGCAAAATGACTGCATTCAGTATCCACTTTCCCCTTTGGCCTGACTTATAGCTGTGTGAGAAAACTGCACATGTTAATCATTATAATACCTCATTAACATTATGTTTGCAGCTCTAATTCAATAGGCACATACCTTAACGAATAAACCCCCCCAAAATAACACATCATAAACAGTTGGCAACTGCTGCTATGCTGCACTATGGGAATCCTCACAGATGGAACAACAACTGAAGCCTAGATTACAACAACATGAACGTAATTAACCCAGTATTTATTTGCATATATGATCTGAACCCTCAAAATAACAGAACAACTAAACTCAGCTTTTGTTTTTACTCAGTACAGTGGGCACTTACATGATAATTATATCAATCAGGTTATCTATTAGTTTCTTCGTGTCGTGTCGTGTCGTGTCGTGTCGTGTCGTGTCGTGTCGTTTCGTGTCGTGTCTTGCTGTACTACATTCTACGCCGAGCCGGGGTTGCCAAACTGATGATAGTTGTCTCAGGTGAACGTGAAAGGTTATTTTATTTTTACACGACAACGCAGACAAATTATAATTTAGGCATTCAAGTGTAAGTCACGTCAAGTTTTTTGCACAGATAATAAAACATCCTGTCTGATTTTCCTCTGAGGGGAAAGCGCACTGTTTATATACTACATGTGGCCCTCTTTGCCATGGTGTTTGCCATTGAGCTTTGCCACTATGTCTTTTTGGGGATGGATGGCGGGGAAGGAGGTGTTTGGGGGGGGAGACGAGGTTTCTTCTCGGGCCCCCAGTACAAAAAAGCAAAACAAAAAGAGAGCTCCAATCACCAGCGTGGGGTGCAAAGTGCAGCTGCCCTGCTAATGAGATTTTAAAATGGGCCATAATGCCCCCTTAAATGGCCCCTACATGGAGAATTATATGCTTCAAGTGTTGATTTATTCAAAGGGGGGAGGGGGATTCGGCATATGTATGTGTGCATCTGTGTGTTTGTGTGTTATTAGACAACAATAGCCTGCAGCTAGGTCGACTGTCAGAGGGCTGCACGCTCATAGGACGACTGTCCTTCACCTTCACAGTCTGCGCAATACGCATGATGAAAAAAAAACACAATTTGAACTGTATGTTTATTTCAAAACAAATACATCACCTGAATTTAGTAAGTGAATATATCCAAGAGAGTGTTAACTACTTTAGTGTTATCAATCATTTGGTAAATATAAGAGAGATATATTCCAGAGGGTGGATAACTCAGTTTGTAATACAACACATTAAATACTAATCAAGACGTTAAACGGTGCAAAAATCAACATGAAATGCAAACACATCACTGCTTCACTCATGCAGAACATGCATATGATTGTACTCTATTCCCAATACCAACGGATTCCCAAACCTCACTTACTTGGTTCAGTGCTTTTGCAAGTGAGCCGTGCGCGGCGCTAATTGCCGAGATAATGTTTTAATATATTGACTGTGTACTTGTGGTGGAAAGAACAAATCCAAAGCTAGAGTAAAAATGCTGTTTGTTGGTCGAAGGAGAAGGGAACGTAATGAGAGAAAGAGACTGAATAAAAAGACAAAAAAGAGACATTTATCTCTTGATTGGGCTTCTTTGTTAGCATGCTGAGAGGATGCGGTTATTTGGGGATTGAACAAGGACAGCCAGCTGAGAGAGGAGAGACAGAGCATCAGAGAGAGAAAGAAAGAACAAAGGAAAGAGAGGAAAAGGTTGCTAGTGACGGAATTGGATGTGGAAAAGGCCTTTTTGTGCTGTACTGTGTGTGTGTGTGTGTGCACATAAGTACCAGCGATAAGATCCACTTGCTCGCATTCAGAGGGGCGACCAGCTGTGAGGATGAGTACAAGCGCGTGCATTTGTTGTGCATTAGTGTGTTTTCCTCTGTAAAAACGCTTGCAAGGTCGTGTTTGCGTACATGTGCGAGCCCGCAAGTGTGTGTCTTCGCTGTGCGTGAATCTCAATGCGTCAGTGTGTGTGCATCAGAAAAGAAATGACTGTATCTGGCCACTGAAATGGGACTCTGTCAGAGTGTGTGTTCAAGAGAGAGAGAGAAAGACAGAGACGGAGAGTTACGGGCCCGTCTGAAGCCATCTTTTGTATGAGCTATGTATGCTCTTTGTGGGGGGAAATTGAAAAACATTAGCATGATAAAGGCCGGCTAGGGCTGCCTCGCTGATCATGTGACACATTACTGAAAAAACGCATAGATAGAAAATGACAGGCAGCTCATTCACGCACACAGAAACCAATGGGTGTGCCAATAATATCGAGGAGAGGCAGCATTCAGTGGTATCAAGCGGCATCAGTTCACCAAAAAAAAAAAAAGAACAACACTTGCTACTTGTCATTTTTTTTGGAAGGGGTGTTGTAAATACACAAACTACTGTACTGTGCTCTTTTCTTTTGATGTCCTCGCTCTTTCTGTAATTCGTGTGTGTGGTTTCCATGTGTGTGTGTGTGCAGGCATCTGTGGGCCTCTCTAATTAGAGAGTGCGGCTAGGCCGAGCTCTTGTTTTTAAGATCCCATTTCAAAGCCGGAGACATAGAGGGCTTATTTACGGGCCGGGGAAACGTGTTGGTTGATCCACAAAACCTTAACTCGCTCGACGACTGACAAAACAGGTCGACGAGGATGCGGCGGGAGTGATTTGCAAGCTGGAATTGTGTCGTTAAATGGTGGGATTCAGACAAAGGCCGTGCTCTCATCTGTCGCTGTGTGACTCTCTAAATGCTGACGGTAACTGATTTGGTGTGACGGTTGTGTGAGGCTTTATTTAATGAAGTGATGATTTAGGGGAGAGAGGGGGGAAGTGGTATCACAAATTTGTCCAAACTGAGCCCAACATCGCCCCCCTGTGGAAGCACAGTGAATTACACAGACAGCTCATTAAAGCCATTATGCATTCAGGAATTAGGCCCGTTTCAAAATCAGGTCAGCCGAGATGAGATTTGAACAGTAATTTGACGCAGCCTTCTTATTGTTGTGTTGGGGGTAATAGTTTCTTTGTGTTGATGCTTCAATATAATTGCCCATCCGTGGTCTGTGTGTGTGTGTAATGTATATGATTTACCCTTTTTATAACCAACATACCTACAGCACTATCGTCACCCTCCTTTGTTTCTTTTGACATCAAAGCCAGTCTTTCATGTCGGTGCTCATCCTATAGTGTAGCAGCACAAAGGGATAATTACATCACATGTCTGGAGGTTTCCCCTTTATGAATGCACAAAGCAAATAGTTTCATCTCACACCTTTATCCAACAAATAAGAGAACAGATGTTACTACAACAAGCCAACATTTACATTTATTTTTCATCCTGATTTATTACCTGAACATACGCATCCTGGCACAGTGCCCGGAAACCTCTTTCATAACCATACAATTGTGGTTTTAAATGTTTTGGAGCTAACAAGAACCCGTTGAAGTGTCCATGAGCAAGGCATGGAACCACTTCTGATTCCTTCTAGCCCACTTCAAGATAAAGCATGATCTATGTGTTTAAAACGTGATGAAAATGTAGCATCTTTGGAAGAGAGGCCCATTATTAATCTGGTTTCTCTTTTTCTTTTTTCAATGGAAACATCACCTCAGAGGCCTCAGCATCTGACTGTAAGGGCGTTTCCTTTGGTCTGGTGCATGTTATTAAAGAGGAAGATGCTGTCCTCTAGTGACAAATTTCATCATAGCAGCTTACCCTCTCAGCCCAAGGTCTTCAACCCAATGGGAATAAATCCAATTTTGTGAAATATTGCAGGCCGACATGAATCAGTCAGAGACCGTTTTGCAAGAAAAGGTCTTGAGATGACTCGTAACTTTGATAGTCAGACATAACGGTCTTCTCTTGGAAGCTGGATATCAGAGGGGTCATCACTTTTTATTTTAATGGAGCTTTATTACCTATTATGAAATCCCCAATCTGAAAAACAAATCACAGCTTCTTTCATAAAGCATCTGATAGAAGAACACGCTCATGATAGTTTTGAAATTTAAAGACCAAAGAAAAAAAAAAGTCTTTTAATGATCCCGTCGGGAAATTTGAGCGGCCAAAGGAAGTTAGTTAATTATAAGGCTTAGAGATGGAAGAAAGGAGGGGAAAGAGAGGGATTAATTATTATGGGATGAAAATATTTTTTTTTCTTTCTTTGGGAATTGATACATTTCTGCTTAAACTTTGTGTTTGGACTAAAGAACTTTTTTTAAAGATTTTTTTAATTTATTTATTCCAGTAATACTTTCTTTGTTTTGCTTTAAAACTTTAGCACTTTAGTTTTTGTTTTCTTTTGCTGTATAAGATGGAAAGAGTACTAGGATATTGTAAAGTAAAAGTACTGTTACTTTAAAAAAATTCTACTTACTTACTTACTTTCAGTACTTTAATTTTTGTAAAAATGTACTTAATAAAAGTAAAAAAGTAAGTAGTTTTAAATGTACTCTGAATAAACGTTGCTGCGTTAAATTTAAAGAAAAAAAGGGAGGTGGTATATGATACTACTGATAAATTAAAGAACATTAGGCTACAAAATAGATTGATTGCATTAATGTAAACTTAAACACAAGTGGAACAAACTCAGCAATAAGACCTGTTCTGTCCAAACCAAAAGACGGGCACTCTGCAGTCTGTGCATATAGATACAACTGATTATCAATTATACAGTATAAATGTACAACTGCCTTCCTCAGTGTAGCCTCATAAGAATCAACCAGAAAACAGACAAAACTCAGACAATTAAACAAAAATGGTCGACAATAAATTAAATAAGCTATGGACACCACAGCGCCGGAAACGTCTTTCAGAATAAATAGTAGAATAAAACATCACCAAAGCCTACAACATGGACATGTTAACAAAATAATCTCTAATCACCATATTTCAATGGTTTTCACACACCGCATAGCACGCACACGCACTTACATTGCCAGGCAATGAAGTGGTTGTTGACGTTCTCATCTGCAGTGTGTTGTTGTACTCACCGGTCTGAACGGTACTGCGAAACCTTCCACATCTGCTCCAGGTTCAACTTCTTTACTTATTCAGTCTCAAGGGAGAATACATCCACTCCAGTCGGCCACTCTGGTCCCACTGCGCTCTGAAATTCAACATATTTAGAGCTGAATGAGGCTCTACCGTCACAACAGGGATTAACAGTCTCAAACAGCAGAACGTCCTCACTCAGCTCACTGAAGGTAAAAGTTCCTCAGTGAACGCAGAAGTCACAGCTGGAGGATCGAGTATGAGCATGTTAGCATGACGCAGCGTGCCCCTACTGTTAAGGTCACGAACATCGTGGTTGTGTCACTGGGTGGTGAATTAAATCAGTCATTAATTAAGATAGATGCAACATTTTTTTAAACTATGCCGAGGTATAATAATGTTAATTATAACCACAACCCATAAGTGATCCTTAATTTGATTGGCCCGTGAAGTCTGCCCCGTGAACGCAAACATTTATAAAGTATCATTTCCGGAGTGCAGAGTGTCTCCTCTTTGGAGCTCAAGTTACTTTTGTTTTACTCTCTAAAGGATGCGACAAAGTAATATACTTGTGATAAATAGTACTGTATATAGTGAAAGTAAAATTACCAATCTTAAAACATACTCAAATAGGCCTACACAAAAAAATTACTTTGTTACATTAACTAGAGTAAATGTAATTCATTATTTCCACATCTGCATGCAATCACTGTTACAAATAGTAGGCCTACTAAAATCACACACTTAATCATGAAGTCACAATTTGATACACTTCTGAGTAACAACCTATCTGCTGGTAAAATGAATTCACAACCTTTTGAAATGTCAAGAAAAACAAGAAAAATTAAGATGATACAGATTTTTTTTATAACAAAGAAATAAATAAAAAAATATTCACACAGTAAAAGAAAACAAGAAGCTGGTAAGGTGTTGTTTTGGAGGGAAAATATCAAAGTTGTTGCCTTACTTCTTTGGTGTTTTATTTGTTTACTTTTTAGTAGCCTACATCACATTCCTAATGCCTCTAGTACTATATTTTAGTAACATTTACATTAACACTACAGCAATAATTAGCATAATAATTAAGTCTTAAATTTGTGAAGCGGTGGAGTTTAAATTGAATCTTGGGATATTGTATGTTGCGTTATACTGTAGCCTATGTGTGTTGCTTTACCTTGAAGATATCAGGGCATTATTGTAAATCACATTTTAAAAAATATTTGATAATAGACAGAAGGATCAGCAACTGTATTAGTTATCAAGAATTTTAATTTCAAATTATCTGTCTTGTATCATACCTAGAATAAATATTTTAGTCTATATAGCCTAACTCAGTGGTTTCAAACCTGGGGTCCGGACCCCCTTAGAGGAGTGCCAAAGATCACAGGGGTGTGCCAGGCTGCTCTGAGGTTGTCAAAATTAGATTTGCTCATGTATAACTAAAATCATAATAACACACTTACTTGATAATTGGTTTTAAGAAAAAGTGTGTAGATAAAACTATTTAAAAAGATATACAACTTTTTACTTAGTAGCAAAATACAACAAAATATTCTGCTTCAATTCATATTTGTTGGCGTTTAGCCTTTCAAAAACAACATTTTCACTGCGGTTAAAAAAGAATTTGCTCTCCCGCTTGACGCAAACAAATGGAGGCCCACACCTGTATTAACAAGGCCGTCTAGCAGCAACACCATAAATTCCATTTATTTGACCACAATAACAAAAAATCTATTTCTATTTCCAGCACTATTATAGTAAATGAATTAAGTCATTAGAAAAGAAAGATCATACTATGTATCTGCATTCACTTGTCGAATCTGTCAAGACGTCATCACGTTGACGAAACTGACGAGTTATATTCATTTAAGGGTGATGACGTCCAGGGGGGCTCACAATTAGACTTTGACATATATAAAACAATGAACTTAAGGTAGAGACTGTAATACATTAAAATAAAGTCCACATATAAATACTATGATTAATACTACTGCTTGCATTTATTCATCGTGAAAATTTGCTGTAGCCTACAGATTTATTTTCTTAAATACCAAACTGGTACATAGACTAGAGGAGACACATAACGATGACAGAGAGACATATTGTGTCCTGTTGTCAGTGACGAACAGTAGAGGTTAATCACTGACAACATGAAGAGACAGCGTGTCCCAGATTTAATCACCCCAAAGCCCAATATGTGTCTGTCAGTAATGAAGTGTATTGTTATGGTTTTGCGTATTCATTGTTAGGAATAAAAGCATAATATGATACCTAAAATATAAAGCTAGCGGTTTGATTCCAATAGCAGTCTCGTCACAGTATCCTTGAGCAAGGCACTGAACCCCTACCTACTCACTCATCATAAGGAATAAGTCAGTCAATGATGTGTCCCGAAGGTAAAATGACATAGAACAATGCTCAGCTACGTAATAGATATACCCCACTGTAGCAGTAATATCTCCTCCTCCCACTCACCAGCCAGCCATTGTCTATGATAGGTGGGGGTGGGGGGGTGAGACAGATGAGAGCCGGGGCGCGCCACGCCACTTCACCTTCCCTCTCCTTCAGCCTGACAGGACCTGAATTACAGTAAATGATAACCCTCCTCGGCCACAAAGCGATTTGACCTGCCGCCATCTCTCTCCCTGCTCCCCCACCCACCCCCCCAACCCCCCTAATGGGTCCCCGATGGGTGGCCGGGCTCCCTTAGGACCCGGCTGGCAGAGAGGGACAGTCTCTTTGGAGAAAAGAGGGATGGAGGTGAGAGGATTGAGAAGGAGGCCAGGGGATGAGTTGCAGGACTGTAGGAGCTGTTTGCAGCGAGCATACAGATATCAGCAGCACCAAAGAGCCACAAAACACACAGTAACTTCACAGCAACAATACAGAAAACAACGAAAGTAAAGCTATTTTACTGACAGAAGTAAAACTGTTAAAAGTTCAAAAACTGTAATAATTAAGAATTACTTATATTGGAAGAGTTTGGAAAAGGTTTTGAACTTCACTGTAAATGTAAAGTAAATATAATACTTGGAAATATAGTCCTAATACATGAAGATGGGGATGAGCGGCGGCTGACATTGATGGTTTTATGAGCCCCTTGATATTTTTTTTCAAATCACACCTCATGACCTGTCTTTTTTTATAACTGCAAATCTACATTTAATCACAGTGCAAATAAAAATGGCAGGATGTGATGAAAGGGATGAGGAGATGAGTGGGAAGAGGAGGACGGTCCAGTGAGTGGCTGACCTGCCAGCGACCCGCAGTTTGGGGTCAGCCGTGTCACTTTTCTCATTCGTTGTCATTTGTGTGTGTGTGTGTGTGTGTGTGTGTGTCGTGTCCCTGATTAAATAATACATTGCCTGGGGGCAATATGGGAGTTTGTCTGTATGCAGGTTTCTATCTATATTTGCCTGCTCGTATACTCTCAGTGAACCACCGTGTCTTGAAAATCTAAAATTTGCTAAAATAAAGGTGTTGTGACTCATGAGACATAAAATGTAACTAGCACATACCTTGCATGGAAACAAACCAAAACATAACAGTGATTATTTCCTTTGAATACACACAAAAGAAAGACCATTTATTTGAAAAATATCCAAGGTATAGGGAAATAGGATGCAAAAAACTAATTCTGATTCTACATGTGTCTCCGCTTCAGACTTCGCTATAAGCAACAGATGTCAATAGGGACTGTTTGCTTGTGTTATTCAATATTTTGGGTCATTTTGGCGAACTCAAATGTCGTGGTTATACTTAAAAGATAGTGACATGACATGCAGGTCAATTTTCCGGAGGTATAGGGCATCATTTCTGCAATGCAGAAAACCCCAGTGTGTCAGATCTGTAAGCTGAGTGTTGTTGCTCTGTTCCACAGGGTCTGTATACCAGCACAAGCTTTCAGGAGATCAGGAGGAGATCTACTGTACCTGCTTGTCATCAGCTTGTCATCTTCTGTGGCTCGAGTCAACACATTGCACCTGAATCCTGACAAATCTCTCCGCTGCCCAGCATGCCTGAGCCTCCACTGGCTGCTACTCCTGCAGTCAACCACCCTGTCTCACCAACACGTTCTCACCCCAACTCGTCACATATTGACACTATGTCAGGACCCCTTGGCGTCGCTTTCAAACACACGCATGTCAAACTATGATGCTCCAATACGGTCGCAGTAAACATGTGGTTAAACGTTGTGAATTAAAACAAAAACACTTGCTTATAGGTTTAGGCAGCAAAACCACTTAGTTAGGTTTAGGAAAAAAGATCGTGGTTTGGCTTAAAAGTATATACACGCCGAGGGGCGTGACAAAGCGTCGGTAGCCTATTTGATGCCCTGAGATGAGAACGGGCTTGTTTTCCAGTTGGTTTATCCTGGTATAGCCAGAATGTTTAGCCAGCCAAACTGGATGGGTTAACAAAACACTGGACTTTAACACGGGAGACAGCTGTTCATTTCCCGTTGCAAACCAACAGTCAACATTGCTTTTTTTTTTTTAAAGCATGACCACGATCGTTCCTTCCCTTAACCAAGTGTTCATTATTGCAACCATGACGACGACCATGATGTTTTTCCCTAAACCTAACCATGTCGTTCTTGTGCCTCAACCTGACCAAACTTTAATCATAGCGTTGTCACATCATAAAACAGACTTATTTTATAACAGTAGGGGTGTGACGAAATATCGTGCCACGAAATATCGGGATATAAAAACGTGACGATATGCATCGTCGAGACGAAAAACTGGATCGCGATATCAGGGCATAACAGGTGCTACGTACATATGGGGCTACGGGGCTGAAGCTGCAGCCTCTTGGGGTACAACTCATGCGCGGTAAAATCTGGTCTGCCCTCGCCGAAATTGAACCAATCAATCGTAACGCACGGCCGCAGCTTCTGTGTCGGAGCTCCACACACATCAACACACACACAGCGCAGTCAGTGAACAGCTGATCAGAGAGGCCGCGGTGGAGAGACGAGTTGACGCTACGCTCGTTGCTGTAAGTAAGTGCAATAAAACTTTGCAAGTGTAAAGCAAAGATACGTTATTACACCTGTTCAACAAGCATAAACACGATGAAATGGTTAAAAATGGAGGAAAGCAACGTTTCGATCTGCTCTCTCCGCTGTCTCTCATCCACCGCTGCTGTTTACACAAGCACAGCGCGTTAGCTCGGCGGCTAACAGCGCGTTGGCTCGGCAGCAGCACTTTTTTCAGTCATATGTTTTCATCATTCAAGTTTTGTTAAAATGATTGTTATAATATCGTATCGTATCGAGATCGTGAACCCAATATCGTGTATCGTGTATCGTGTATCGTGTATCGTGTATCGTATCGTGAGCTGAGTGAATCGTCACACCCCTAGTGAACAGTGATCAGAAAATGCTTCTATGTGTTGATCTAGAGGGCACGGACAAACAACAACGACAACAACAGTACTGTAATTCAAGCTACAGAGTGACAAGCAGCAATAACCATCATGGTAAATAACAAGAACGAAGCCTCAGCCACAGAAATTCAAACTTCAATAACACAAAACCCAAATTGTCACAGAGCAGCAGTGTTCTGAGAGCTACTGAGGAGCTTTCATCCTTCAATCATCATCTTGAAAGGAAGAAGGATCAAGGTGGGAGAGTAGAAGACAGGAAGGATGAACTCAGATCAACGTGTGTGTGCATGTGGGGGGTTTGTCAGTTGGAATGACACATGCCCTTCGCTAATAGCACGAACTGCACCACCGAGTCCCAAATGTGATCAAAAATAAATATAGAAGGGCCCAGCTGGCTCCCCTCTGAGGATTGTATTTGGGGAAGAGTCCCTGTTGTTGGCTCCGGGATCTAGGGAAATACGGAGGAGACTCCACTTTGAAATGTGAAGCAGCGATAAGTTCCCTACAGTAAAGGTCATGCTGTAAGAAGAGGATTTAAAAATGGGAGAATTATGGCCTTTTGCATCAAAGGATTAGTTGTTTATGAAAGGTCATCATGTCCATTCAATCTGCAGCTATAAGCGCCTTCGGATATTTAAAACCTAACACCACTCTGATGTAATAATAAACAGGGATATCTTTGAACTTGT
>CAKALU010061402.1:0-11687 GCA_916700995.1 Hozukius guyotensis | reverse complement strand
CTAAGGCCCTGTTCAGACCTGGCATTAACGTGTCATGGATGATCCGATCACAAGTGGACAGCTCTAACCTGTCAGTTCACACCTGGCATTAGAATGTTTGTCTTTTAGTGACCACTTGTCTTTTAGTGACCACTTGTGATCGCATCTCACTTCCTCCGCTCTATATGCAAATAAGCACATAGGCTACATCGTTTCCATTTTGCAAAAAACACAAATGAGTTGTTGTTTTTAACTGGCGGGAAGCAGAAAGAAGTGATGAACCTAAAAATCTAAGGTTATTGTCCTCCGGCTGTCCCTGAGGAGTTTCAGAGAGACGGGGATAAAAGCAAGCAGGCGGGCAGGCAGGAGTCCGATTTGTGCAGAGCAGCGGAATAAAAACACTGACACATCACCAACGGTATGATAATAACATCCAAAACATAAGATTCATTCTCAGTGGTTGAGAAATACTTTCAAAATACTGATGTTTAAAGATACAAACGGCCAAAATACACAGAGCTATATATAGGGACGTATCCCCAGCCATGGGAAAAGTCACGCCACACCACTGAAGAAATCAAAACAATACAGACTGGGTCTATTTCTCCAAATCGCCCAAGAGATTTGATGCATTTGTACATTTTAACCCATCATGGACGACGCCAGTGAATAAATACATACTTCACGTAATACTGAACCAGGAAATATAAAGAGCACTGAGCGCCATGTAGCGGGGTGGATGGTTGGGTCTAAAAATACCGGATTGTTGCCCAGGATACCGGTGTTCGTTTCCTGAGTGAAACCAGAAGTCAACATTGATTTACTTGTCACGTAACTTACGTTTTCCTAAACCTAACTAAGTAGTTTTATTGCCTAAACCTAAGGAAGTTGTTTCCTGTGAAAACTGAAGTTTATTTTGAAAAGACTGTATGCATGTAACGAGCAGAAATTGACACGTGTTGCTGGACATTCGGAGGAAAGTGAATGAAAAAGGAGGAATAACTTTTTCTACAGATATCATATTGTATGAGAATACGTTGACATAATACAACAGGCATAGCTGTCTTGTTAATATAAGAAATGTCTTTATTGGTATTTTTTTAAAGGTAGCAGATCAGTTTAACCATGTTTCCTACTGCATGCAGACCACCGTTGTTTGCAACAACTCCGAAAAATGTCCACTAACAGAGAGCCAAGACTAAACAATGAAAGAAAATACAAATTAAGTTCCTGAAAAAAGGTGAAATGGCTTCCTTTTTATAACCAATTTAGAAACACATGAATGACATGAACAGTGACTGTCTTTATGTACCTTTCCACGGGTATATTAAATACATAACACACTGAATAGCCTCATTGTTGACTGAAATCGCCTTATTATGTGTGTGAAAAGAAGTGATTTGAGTTGTGAGTTAATGTAATATTGATAAATTTGCCGGCGTTTGAATTCAGCCTCACTAAAGCTGATGAGAGAATTATTGAGGCCACCACTCTGTCATACTGTGACCCATAATAGAGTCTTTAGAACTCCTTTTTTTCGGCTTTATTTATGCATTATTTAAGGCGGCAGTGTGTGATACAGTGACCTACTATAGAACAGACTATTTTTAACACCAATTACAACCCCCCCCACACACACACTTCCCGGAAGAGAGACAGAGACGGAGAGTGTGAGAGAGAGGGATGTTTCATTTGAGTTGGAGAGGAGCTTTTTATTGTATCCTGCTATACCGGCTATCTCTCCAACCCCTCCCCCTCCACGCTGTAAAAACAATAAATATTTTACAGTTTTTTTTCAAGAAATTTTACATTTTTTGTCTGTATTTCAAAGTGACAGAAAAAAAATGTAAAAATGACATGTTTCATTTGTGATTTATATGTAAATGGTCTTAGATTTACAGTATTTTTTGTAATCACAATCGTATTATCTGTATTTAAGCTTTTCTTGATCATTTTTAAAGATAATTATTCTGTTTTTTAGAGGTTTATGACTCTATTTTAACAATTAATTTATGTTAGAAGAAAAGGATTTCATGAAATTCTAAAAATATTTCTCGTAAAAATACAGATTTCTTTTTGCAAAACTTCTGAGTTAATGTAAATTTGGGCTTTTGCAAAGTAAAATTACAAGTTTCATTTGTGATTTATATGTAAATGGTCTTAGATTTACGGTGTATGACTATTCTAACAATAAATATATGTTAAAAGTAAAATATTTCTTGTAAAATTACAGTAATAAAGGCTAATTACATAAAGATAATTACTGGATTTTTTACAGTTTATTTATGTTAATTAACGGACAGTATTTTTCCGTTTTTTAACAAACATTTTCTGGTGCCCCTGCTGCCGGAAAATTTCCGTTATTTTACACTTTTTTTTTTTTACAGTGTACCTGGCCACAGCGTTTCAATGATCAGCTGACAATATCTCATCTGTATTATACAGTGTAGGACGTAGCATCCTTCCTCTCTCCACCTCCTCCTCCTCCTTGGTGGTTCAATTAGAGAAGTCTGACAGGCACTCCTACACACACACACCAAGCAGATAACACAGCAATTTATGTCCCAATATAGCCGCTCTCCGGTCACACCTCTAGTCCTGAATTAGCAACAAGTGCACCCAAGTGGTCATCACAACTCCCTCCTAATATGGCGAGGAAGGTGCACGAAGGAGTAGCTTCTATTTAAAGCGTTTAAATCCCTCGTCCTTCTCCTCCTCCTCCTCCCCCACCTTTGATCGCAAAACGCAAAACAATCAGGTGGGTCACGGGACGATAAGGATTATGAGACAATAACGACTCTGGGGGAGCTCTTATCAGTCAAATTAGTGCATTAATGGCTTCAAGGTCAGGTCCCGGTGCTTTTAAAAGACGACTCACGCTTTTAACACCTCCGCAAGCTCTCGGTCTGCGTAAGAGGAGCTTAAGCTTAAAGGTGTCACCCCATCTGCAGAGAGATTGGCTTGTGTTTAAAGAAGATCCACTGGAGCTATACAGACTAAGGGGCCAGTTTGGGTGCTTTACTCAATATTATCCAGTAATAATGTTAGTTATTGATCAGAAAGTCGACTCAAATCCTCCATCCTTTTCCCCTTCCTCTAATTTGTTTCCATCATAAATACCGTTCTTGTCCTTGCAGTCGTGCCAAGGTTATATGTTTTTATACCATTATTCATCTTAGCTTCATGAACCTTGCTAATTGATTCTGTCAAGCAAACGTTTTAAAAACACTTCCATTCACACAAAGAAGTGCAAGCTGAGGCGGTGAAAGCATTCACATTGTTACAAAAGATTATTTTTTTTTCGAATAGCTGGTGTCAGAAAGTACAAATCTCACCATAGAAATGTGAAATACAATAATTATGCCATAAATAAACTGAAATTAATCACCTTCTGGACGGCACGGCACAGGGAAAACAACATATTGCTATGGTGATGTTGTATTGTTTACAAAGAATGGAATATAATATATTAAATAACATTATTTTGTGCCTATTGTTTTATGTAATTATTCTAGTAATGCATGTAGCTCCTTGTAATATCTCGGTAGGATTTCAAGCTCTGATCGTATAGTTCCGGATGTTGTTGCACCAAAATGATTAGCTTCTCGTTGTCCAAATCGCCCATGTTTTCTCCTCGTGTGAGGGAGCTACAGTACGTAACATCACGGAGGACGGCTACCGTTACCGTTGCCGCCGTCCTGCTCTCAGGGCTGGCTTAAGGCATAGGCCGTGTAGGCGGTCGCTTAGGGCGCCACCTTCTTGGAGGCGCTGCTCGCCCTAAAAATAACTTCAAAAAATAATAATTAAAAGAAAATGTAGGTGGGTGCCCCTCCTCATCTTCTGCATGAGGTAACAAATGAACAAATAAATAAAGAAAGCAAGAAGTACACTTTTCACCCCTGTAACTCTCATTGTACTGACATTAATTAAAGACTTTTAAGCCAACAATATCAGGGACCAATTGTTTATTCATATTATAATAAATACAGTTATTTATGAAAATAAAGATTTTAGGGCTACGGTTAGAGTTCTTGGTGGTTGAACCCACTAAAATGATATCCGGTTTGCCATCTTCTGCCTGCCTGAGTCCATGTGAATGCAGCATTAAGATACTCTACTACTCCGAAACTGAAAACTTTGTTGACAGCATCAATTATTTAGATTCATTAAAAGTTCTCCATGCGATATCCAGAGCATTAATACGGCAGCAAACAACTATGAGCAGAGAATGAAGTCACTCTCCCTCTGTGTGTGTTCTCCATGCTTTGTTGACGTAGCCGGGCTGGCCATGCATGCTTTTTAGTGCATGTTCGTGCATGTGAACATGTCCCAGTGGCTAGCTCATGGCCGCCGCTCTCAATGCTCTCATACAGCGGTTACAGCTGATAACAGGGACTGCCCATTATTCTGAAAATACACACTCTCTGTGCAACAAACGGATGCACGTGACTGATTATTATCCAGAATGACATCATCAGACCTTCCCATTTTTTTTCCTACTGGCCAATGCATGACCCACCACTCTGCCTCTTATTACTTGCTGCCTTTGTTGGTTGGGTTGGTTAGGTTTAGGCATGAGGAGTGAGATTAGTTAGGTTTAGGGTAAGAACATCAGGATAAGCCAACTGGAGGCAGAGTAGGGCGGGTCATGCCTTCGCCACATTAAGAGAAAAATATCGCAACCGGGAAGGTCCGATGATTGCATAATAATTAGCCATGTGCTTCTGTTTGTGTTGTCGCGACTTTTTTCGGACTATTGGGGTTTCGGAATAATGGGTTATCGGAACAACGGCACGGCACCGTTGATAACGCCGTCCCGACCCACATCGTCATTGCGGAAGCATAGCGCCCACCCTCCGGTTCCCCTCAGGAAAACAGTGTAAGCCGTCGCCATGTTGAGCAACCGTGTTGAGGCAATAGGTATGCTCAGAATTTCGAATTTCGAACCTTTAAACATTTTCTGCTTTAATAAAATGAGTGCTCACGGCCAGATGTCACATGGGAGAAGTTTGCCTTCAAGGCTTTCTGGTAGAAATCTCTTCATTTTATGTCCAAAAAACCAAACTGTACTCCTATGTTAGAATATTATGACCTGACCCCAGATATTAATGCAGGACTCTACTAGTCTGTACTGTACTTTAGTGGTGCTAATTGGGCAGTTTCCCACTTAGCTCTCAGGAGTTTTCCCTTAACAGCTCCTGTTGGTTTTAACCTGCCGTATTCAATCACGGATGTCCAAACTTGTAGATAGTAAAATATTCTCTCTGACTTTACCCACAAATCCCAAGTTTATGTGCTCCCTTTTGCTGTATACACACATCATACAGTAGATACTTTCCACAACTGGATTGAATATCTCCTACGGTGACACCTCAAGAGCTCTTTTCTCAGCCTGACTTCTGTCTCATCCCTTCTTCTTCTCCTCTCTCCTCATTACTAACCGGGTCACACACCAGCATGACCCCACAGTGGTGATGCATATATTTGTCAACAGTTGGCTTATTAGGATAGAGTGCTCGTATCCCAGAGTTGGAACAGCTCCATCACAGTGGCAGAAACACACACCAGTATTCATTCATTCGGGTCACATGTGCAGTGCGATATCCCAGATGCACATAAAATCCTGTATGTGCTGTATATGTTTATGCACACACAGTTTTACTGTTCAGAATTTCAATTACTGCCCGCCTGCCCCGTGTCGGGGATGAAATGCCAGGCGGCATGACGGGAGCAGGTGGATATTATGCTCGCGGAGCAAATGTGGCAACCGAGGCCCGCGGGAGAGAAAGACAGAGAGGGAGGTAGGGAAATATTAACGGGGGAATAAAATGATGGTGACAGCAGAAAATGGCAGCGCGCTCCAACACGGTGCTTATGGATTTATTTGCTGTGTGTGTAGAGGGGAGATAGAGAGATGGTGTGTCAGAGCAAGTCTCCTTATGACACTTTCTCATCACTCTCTCTGGTCGGGTCTCACTCACATGAGACACGCTTTATGTAATCACATAATGATCCCGCCTTTATGCATCAGGGATGATTCCCGTCATGATGGCGCCACTGGCACATGATTTTTTAGGGATTACATTCTCACATTTAAGTCACGTAATTTCCTGCAGTTTGCAAAACGGAGTCGTTTTTCTTCTAAAACTCAAGCAGCTTGTTTTTTATCTCTAAAGCAAATTCCCCCTTTCCTCCTTAGACCACAAGTCTTATTTCCTCCTATCAGTTTTAACTTCTTGCTTATCAGTTCCCTTGTGGGGGTCTGGGAATGCAGCGTTGTAAATAAAAGCCAACTTTAAATTGACTCCCAAACCAAGTTATATGGAACTGAAAACAAAATCTGCTGCAGAATGAGGCCATTATTGGAAATTCACCATGGCCACACAATGCCCCAGCAGTTTATTGTTGTCATGGTTTAAGAATGCAAATTTTAAGCACTTTCCTTAATCAATTGTTAATGATCAACAACAAGTAGATGGATCTTAATGGACTTTAAAATGTGTTGTGTTTCCTTGATGAAAGCTGTAAGCCTTCAGTTTATCAGGAAAATGCAAAATAACCAAATTTGGAGAATTTAAATGTGATTATAACATCTCTAAAATTATTCTGATGCAGCGGGCAACTTCCGGGTCTGAAAAGTGAAGCCAATGCTGAAGTGCCTTAAACTTGCATTCTTTCTAATAGTCAACAGGGGCCATTTAGAGTCAAATAGACCATAAAGCAGGGGATGCTTTAGGGCGTGGCTACCATGTGATTGACAGGTCGCTACCACGGCATTGTCCGGTCTGGGAATTGTCCATGTTTTTGTCTCACAACTTTAACCCTTTCACAGTGTGTTTTCAATTCATGAAAGTTAATATTAACAATTTGGTCGCTTAAAAAATGTCTTAGCATTCAGGTGTACTTAGCTCCACCCTCTCATGTCACTTCTGGTTGCAAAAAAACAAGATGGCGACGGCCAAAATGCCAAACTCGAGGCTTCAAAACCAATGACCAGTTCATAAACCAATGGGTGATGTCATGATGACTACGTCCACTTTCTTATAGGCCCACAGTCTATGTTCTGATGGTGTACGCTTTTGTCAGCAGTAAATTGAAGTAATTCCAGGGAAATTTGTGCAATTGTTGTTTTCAGCCAATTAATTTCAGTGTTCTTGTAGTAGATCCGTGTATTATTGTCTGTTTTGTGTCTCACTCCCAACTCGTCAAATACCGCCGCTTGGTGAGAGCATCTCGGCATCAGAGACCGACGCTCTAAGTGCCCCTCTTGCGTTACTTTTAGACGTGTTTAGACACTTGTTACATGCATAGTGTCCTTTTCAAAATAAACTTGCGTTTTCACAGGAAGTTAGGTTTAGGCAACACAACCACTTAGGTAGGGTTGGGGAAACGGTCGTGGTTGATGTTAATTTCACTGACTAATGTCTCACCTGACTATAGTGACTAACGTGATAAAATAAGTCAACGTTACTTTTAGTTTCACACGGGACACGAACAGCGCTGTGTTTGACCCATCCACCTCCCCTCCCACAGTCCTTAGCGGACTCTCACGTTACTAATGCTACGTCACATACTGTCCCTAAAGGGTGCATCTGTGCGTCGGTATCCGATGTCGAGTCGCGCCGCCCAATCTGCGGTATTTATAATTATTTATTTAAAGCAAAGCGCAGGATGATTTGCTGTCAGTTACAGGAATGCGATTTTCCTGCACTGGTCCATGTAGGGCTGAAGATGCAGGATGACATCATCAAAACTGTCCAGTCAGTGAGCTACCTGTTAGTTCATTTCAACTAATTTCAATTCGTCTAGGTTAGTTTGTAAAAAGTCAGTATCTTCCTGTAACTATGGTGAGTAAAATCTTCTAGCCACAACTATGAAAATAAGACCAAAACAACGCAAAACTAAAGTTTTCTAAATTCAGCAAGTTCAAGAAAGGTTGCCTATTGATTTTTTTTGTGCTACTGCATCTCATGTGCTCCTTTGATGATTTAAAAACACCTACAAAGATGTGTTTCTCTCTGTCACCTCCAGCTCTCCTTCACACAACACTGTGTCTGCAGCAGGGACCATCTGATAATAGAATTAGATGCTGAGCTCTTTCCCCATCTATTATCTGGTTGCTCTTCCATGTTAAGACTCCTGCTGCTTCTCAGTCATCCTTTCTTCCCATCATCCTTGAGGGGGGGGATAAGTTGAAATGCCGTATCGATTTCTGCCATTTCTCACATTGTTGCCTTCAGTGGTTGGTTGGTTTTGGTTGTGTTACTTCAATTCATTTTCAGTCTCTCTCTCTCTCGCTCTCTCTCTCTCTCTCTCTCTGAAGCAAAGTTACAGTGTAAGTTGTCGGATAAAACAGAGTCTATGAAAGGCCGAGGTGTAGAAAGTAACTATACCAACAGTTCTTTGGTGAGCAAAGATGAAGAGCCTGAATAAGTGAAAAAAATATACAATTCAAAGACATCAAAGACCTTTTGTAAAATGCATCTTCTGAACCCAAAGGGTTTTTATTCTCTTCTTTTATTTTCTCTCTTCTCTTTTTACGCTTATACATTTTCCACTTTTCATCTCCATTCTCCTGGACATAAGAAGGCTTCCAGGAATTTTGATGAAGGTTTTTTTTTTCTACCATGCATGCAGATGCAAACAGGTCAAATTCCACAGGTTACCATATAAATCAGTGACTCCCAACCATACTACGCCAGAAGTTTGGCTCCAGAACCAGAGCCATGTATGCAATGGCATCTGATAAACATTCACTTTGTCTCCCAACACAAAGCACTTTATGATAAAGAAATAAAAGAATACAGAGATGCAAAATTTAAAGATAGATGGTGGCGGGTGATTACAGAACAGATGGTGGCAAAACAAAGGATGTAGGAAAGATCAGATAGTATAGTGATTGTGTTCTCGGCAGGAGTGCCCAAACTTTTTCCATTGGAGGACCAAATCTGAAACTTAATAATAATGGGCCACGGACCAAAAGCAAACACCCATTGTATTTTATTGTATTGTTAAGATGCAAAATCCCAAATTCCCTTAATTGAAATGCCTTTTGTCCATGTGCCTCTGCATTATTTTCTTACCTCACTCGAGCCAAACTGACTTCCTGCCCATAGTGTCACTCTGCCCGCTGTGCTCAGAGAAATCATTTATAATAATTAGTACATATTTAAAGAACCTCACAAAAAATAAAACAGTATAAACAGCAATTTATATTTAAAATGTTGTTATTATTTTTTCACTAGAAACTTAAACTTAACTTCATGGCGGGCCAACTTTGGCCTATAGGCCGTACTTTGGTGGTGGTAAAAGCAATGGTTAAAAGGAAAAATTAATATGAATTGAAATGAACACATTTGGAACATGACGGGTAGCGTTGATGAAAGTTGAGCTCATCTAACAGAGGTGTGGGGGTATGTCAGACTAAAAAGGTTTCGGAACCACGGCTCTAAAGCTTTCCTTTAAGTCAGAATACACAATAGGAGCAGAGATAACAGGGGAGAACATCTCATCTGATCTCGTTCATTCTCACTGTCCTGTGTTCAGATACAAAACCTCATTCTGCTGGTCCCCCCCTCGAACCCCTTCAAGTACCCTCCGGGATCCTCAGACCTCCCATATCATTAAACTACAGCTATACTGAGGAAGGAAATGTGGGAACAGCAGGTGGGTCTGCCTCACTGCGACGGTCTTTCGCCTCTTTATGTCACCACTGATTCCTCCCTCCAGGTGCACCGGTGAAGAACAGAATCACTACATCGCTCACCGGCTTTGTTTTAAGTGCAGAACTTGAAAGGCTTCAGACTCCCCCCCCCATACCCTCCCTGTTAATTAGGCCATTGAGAGATCTGAGGCGCGGGGGTAATTTGGGTTAAAACAGCAACGTGTGTCAAGCGTTTATCCGAATGGCGTTTGCCATCCACAACAAAGGTAGGGGGCAGCTGTGATCTGAATGCGAGCTCTTTCAATATTTCCTCCCCTTACAGATGATGCGCCGGTGTTTATTAGTGGGTGATGAGCGGATCGGTGCCGGGGTACGTACTGTTCCCTCCGCTCAATACGCCCAGGTAATGAATTGGATCTGAATGAAGGCTACGGTTAGATTAGTTGATTTACTTTCTCTCAGCCGTGGAGATTTCTCCTCTCATCTCCGGTACCAAAGTTTGCTTTGCAGGAGAAAAGGAGAAAAAAAGAGGCAAAAATGATTGATTTTAATGGATTTTGCTGGGGGGAAAAATGAACCAAGTTCATTAAATAACAATGAGAGAGCATCACAATGTAACTTCAAACGATCCCTTTATGAGTAGGCTGTTTTTCTGTGGCACAGGCACAGCAGCCATTTAATAACTTGCCTGTTATTCATGAAAGAAGCAACCATAACCTTGAACAAACCTTGTTTTCAAAGAAATTAATTTATAGCGCAAAAAAGAAGGAGGAAGAAACTCATATAGAATACATTGCCCTCAGCTCCGGTACATCTCCTCTTATGTAGTGCCATCTCTGCGGAGGATATGTTCGTTGCAGCTTGTGATAAATCGTAGAGGTCTGAAAGGTGTGCTCAGCAAGCGACGCATGTGCTAATTAAAATAAAATCCTTTGCCGCGCTTGTTTATTAGCTTTTTCTTTCACTGAATACAACTGTCGTGATCGACAGTGAGCTTCAGAAGCAAAAGAAAGTTGTGCTTCAGCTCGGAAACCAAAAGGAAAACTACATTTGAGGGTTTGGGGGGATGTCTGTTGCAGTCTCACTGCAGTCTCTCCTGTTTAATTAGATGGCCTTATCTAATTATTACCCATATGCTTCTCCAAATCAAAAGTGGAAGATATATAAGTGACTATTCAACAAGTTCTCATGCAGAACCCCTGCATAGCCATTCTCTGTCCACCAGATGCCATCTCCCTACCTACTTCCACTCCGTTTGCACGTTCGTGTGGAGGATCTGCCATATTAAATGCCATCCCAGACCAATTAGCGGGGAGTGGAAGTGAGTTATAACCCTCCAACAGTAATGCTGACTTACTGGCCACGTGCAACGCCGTTTTGTGTTCGTCATGGAACACGTTCCAAATGTAGTTCCGTGCGACTATACCCGAACAAATGTTCAACTGCTCAAACTAAGATGTAGACATGTTCATTTGATTGTAAATGTTGTATATTTACAGGGAGTGTTTCAAAAACCAATCAGCTCATAAACATCAGAGTTAAAAACAAGAAGATGTTTCCAAAAAAGAAAAGAAATGCCATAACAAAGTTTTATTTTTACTTCTCTGTATATTGCATATTCTTTTTATTCTCAACACTGTGAACCTTTGCACATCCCCTAGAATACATCTTTGCACATTCATGCCACACTCTTTAATTTTAGACATATACATTGAACATATTATTTTTCAAATTGTAGGCCTATTTCTTAATATTTTTATTGTAATTTTTTTTCTATTCTATATTTATGTTTCTTGTTAATGCAGCAAAACACCAAAGCAAATTCCTTGTACGTGAAAACCTACTTGTCCAGTCACCTCACTCTCCCATCCAGCCCCTCCTTGCTAGATTGTCAGTGTTGCTGTGTTGCTGCATGCCTTTGTTTCTCTCCCTCTGTATCCTGGAATCTTTACCTGTAGACTATCCTAAAACCTATCTCAGTCCTCCTCCCTTTGTTGCCTGATTTCACCGGACGTGACACCATGTCGCTGTTACAAAAACAAGG
>CAKALU010061401.1:0-16276 GCA_916700995.1 Hozukius guyotensis | reverse complement strand
TCTCTCTCTCTCTCTCTCTCTCAAAACCCAACCGGTTGAGGCTAGGGCTGCACGATTATGGCCAAAATAATAATCACGATTATTTTTAACAATATTGAAATCCCGATTATTTTTCACGATTATTCATTGATTTGAGCGACAACATATTTTTATTACTGCACTTTCACATTAAAATAAACAGAGCACTGCTTTCACTTCCATGCTGTGCTATATTCCTGCTAATGTACAAATTAGGGCTGCACGATGTTGGAAAAAACTGACATTGCTATAATGTTTTTCTGCAATATGAACAAATACAGGAATATTCACCCTACCCTTTTGCTAGCTATATTTTAAGGTTAAATGCATCAATCAGGTGCACTTTGAGAGCAAAATTAGCAACAATAAGAGGATAGATAAACAATTTTATGCTCTCAATTTAATCATAAACACATTGGTTGTATAGATAATATCTATACCCAAAAATGAAGCCAAAACATCTCGATGTGCCGGCTGGTGGCTGGCTGTTAGTTTATGAAGCACTTGATTTGATACGCAGCAGTTTTCTATGAGCAAAAAGTATTAAATGTATAAGTACTCATGATGCAATAGCCCCTTTAAGAGTGTTATATTATTATATATTATATTATTTGATTCTAATTCTAGATGTGTCATTGTGTAAACAGCATTTCCTTTAGGTGGGGCTAATATTTTGACTTCTTTACACAATGCTGGATAGTTTAACCTGTAACAATGCTACAGATTTTATAAGCTCTGTGTTTCATAAAATCAGATTTTGCAAAGTAACTGCAGTATACCAAGAAAATAAATGTAGTAGAGTAAGAAGTTCAATATTGCCCTAAAAATAATGGAGAGGAGTAGAAGTATAAAATGGAAATACTCAAGTTAAGTACAAGTATCTCACATTTGTGGATTACTATGGACAAAGTAGGTGACTGCCCCAGCAGGGATCCAGACCAATAGGGACCCTGCAAGCCCCTGCAGGTTCACTGCACCTCAACTGGTTTATGGTCATTTTATTAGCTGCATAGCACCACTACAGTACAATATCTGCCAAGGTGGGTCCTGCAGGCCCTGTCTTGGAAATATGAGAACATGCACTACTAAAGCACTGGCATGATAACAGCATTAAGGTGGGTCCTGCTTCATTACTTGATCTTGAAACCCCGTGTCCAAATCTTTTTTTTTAAAAAACCTTCATTATTTTATCTGGTAAATGTCTTTTTGACATATTTTCACAGCAGCCATTTAGACATGTCATTGCAGGGTAAACACAGGTGTAATTGATAACATTAATTATGGCCCTGGCATTGTGTATGCTGGCTCACTGTGACACACTAAATAGAATGGGATCATAATTAATGTTATCAATTACATCTGTGTTTACACCTGCTATGACATGTCAAAATGTCAGGGTCATGACTTACTGAGATACCTGAACTGAATAATCGTTATCAGTAACACCTGTGCTTTTCCTACTATGGCAAGTGAAAATGTCTGCTGTGAAAAAGCCTATTGTGCTTAAATGGTGCATATTCCTGAATTAATTTGTGTTTCATAGACATTTCTTTCATCAAATTACCAATAACTAATCAAATACCAAACAGCAAACCTGGGGGCATGTAGGCCTGTTGTTCCAGGAGTAATGGAGGCCTACACAGGTCACAGCGAGGAGAATGAGCACTTATGGGGCCCAGCAGCTAGTTTTTACCCTGAAGCCCCAAAGCAGGTTCATTTCAGCCATAGCAGCTCAACATTGTAGTTTCCCCAGTACTGTGGGAAGTTGCAACCATAGAAATGAGTGGTAGAGATTTTGTACTTCATGTTAGCCACACAACAATATGTTATATTGCAAAAGCTGAGACATCCAAGTCTTATCTACGACAAAAGAAGATGAAAAAAAATCACTTTATACAACCATATTCATAAATGGTGTCTTACCTTTGCTGTTTTGTGATCAAAAGTTGTGTTTGAGGTTCATATCAACGCTGTTTGGGTCGATTCCAGCCGTCTGTATTCATTTGCAGGACATGAAGGAGCATCTGCAGTCTGCCTCCATCCAGCAGCCAGCAGCCGTCCAGGTGAAAACACGGTCTATGTCTCTACCTGGTGGAGGAAATGTGCTACTACATTAGTTCTACAGACATTGAGCTTCAATACAGGCCTGAGCTGTCCACATAGACCAGGGGTCTGCAACCTGCGGCTCTTCAGCTCTTCTCCAGTGGCTCCCTGTGAATTTTTTTTTAAAAATTAGTGGAAATGAATAACTGTTTTTTGTTTACATTTTCATTTGTATTCATCATTGTTGTAGGTCTATGATACGACAGTACGACGGGGTATTAGGGCCACAATGAGGAAAAAAAATTAATCTGAGATTTCGAGAATAAAGTCATAATATTACAATAAAAAAAGTCGTAATAATATGAAAATAAAGTCATAATAATTTATTATAAAGTAATAATTTTACGTGTTATTTTCTTTTTTTCTCGTAAAGTTATGACTTTATTCTCGTAATATTATGACTTTTTTCTCGTAAAGTTATGCCTTTATTCTCGTTATCTTACGACTTTTTTCTCGTAAAGTTATGATTTTATTCTTGTTATATTACGACTTTTTTCTTGTAAAGTTATGACTTTATTCTCGTAATATTATGACTTTTTTCTCGTAAAGTTATGACTTTATTCTCGTAATATTACGACTTTTTTCTTGTGAAGTTATGACTTTATTCTCGTAACGTTGCGACTTTTTTCTCGTAATATTATGACTTTATTCTGGAAATCTCAGATGTTTTTTCCCTCAATGTGGCCCTAATACTCCGTAGTACATTTGCTCTTTGGCCCTCGCTGCATTAGACTTATATACTATATACTTAGACTATAAACTGTGTTACCTTCATCACAATGCTCAAAGGTTGTGGTGCATTATTTTTCTTCTATAGACAAACTGTCTCTGGGTTTATTTATAGAGTCATGTTAGTAAGGATATACACTTATGCCCTAAGTTTGAATGGATCTCCACTTAAACTGATTTGTTTTTCTCTTGCTATTCTGTATTGTTATTTTTTACAAAAAAAGATCCAATAAAATCTCGAAGTGTAAAAAAATAAATAATAATAATAATAACAAAAATAAAATGTATAATAATAACAATAATAATAATCATGTGAATAAAAATAATAAAAATAATTCCCTAAATGTATATGGTATATTTTTAATGTTAGGACAATCATGGAAAATTATATGCAAAAAATTAAATGCTGTATGCTGCAGGTTTAGTTTGATCTATCTGTTAATAATTAGGATTTTCACGGATAATTACATAAGACTTTGTGGCACATGAGTTGTTTCTGAATGTTAGTTGTACATGTTTTATAATGTGTATTAAGTTTATTATCTTAATTTCCTTAATTTATGTACAATATAATTGTTGTTATGAGGTGTAAGAGCTCTGCCTCCCTCATGTCTCATACAATGTGCTTTAAGAAATCTGTATTTTTTACCCCTGCCCATAATCCATAATAAACAGTTTGATGTCTGTCTGGATATTGTGAATGCCATAATGCCTGTCAATGATGTTGCTGTTCTGTATTGTTATTTTTGACAAAAAAAAAAGATCCAATAAAATCTCTAAGTGTAAAAAAAATAATAATAAAAATACATTTATAATAATAACAATAATAAACCGTCTGCCCATAATCCATCATTTTTATGTATGTTATCCAGATATTGTGAATGCCATAATGCCTGGTAATGATGTTGCTGTTCTGTATTGTTATTTTTTACGAAAAAGATCCAATACAATCTCTAAGTGTAAAAAAATAAAATATAATTATAATAATAATAAAATTTATAATAATAATAATAATCATATGAATAAAAACAATTTCCTTAATATAAAAAGTGTATTTTTAATGTTTTGACAATCATGGAAAATTATATGCAAAAAATTAAATGCTGTATAAAGACCCTCTGCCCATAATCCATAATATACAGTTTGATGTCTGTCTAGATATTGTGAATGCCATAATGCCTGTCAATGATGTTGCTGTTCTGTATTGTTATTTTTGACAAAAAAAGATCCAATAAAATCTCTAAGTGTAAAATAAAAAAATAATAATAATCACATTTATAATAATAATAACAATCATATGAATACAAATAATTTACTAAATATATAAGGTATATTTTTAATGTTTTGACAATCATGGAAAATTATATGCAAAAAAATTAAATAGTGTATAAAGACCCCTGCCCATAATTGCCCATACAGTTTGATGTCTGTCTGGATATTGTGAATGCCATAATGCCTGTCAATGATGTTGCTCTTCTGTATTGTTATTTTTGACAAAAAAAAGATCCAATAAAATCTCTGTGTAAAATTATTATTATTATTATTATTATTATTATTATTATTATTATTATTATTATTATTATTATCATATTTAAAATAATCATATTTACAATAATAATAATAATAGTTACAATAATAATAATAATTATTATAATAATCATATTTACAATAATAACAATATTTACAATAATAATGATGGTTATTATTATTATAATAAGCATAATAATGTAGTTCATTTCTGTGGTATAATGTTGTAATGTTTGTAGAGCAGTGTATTGTTTTCCTCTCCCCACCCCCTCACTTCCCTCCTGTTAATCCTCCAGCAGCAGCAGCAGCAGTCAGGGAGCAGCGACGGAGGCCAACAAAGCAACACTAGGACATCAAGTGGATAGATTTTAAACCAATCAGTAGGTAAGCCTGTTATATCTACAAGCACATTAGAGTGTGCGGTACCTTGACAGTACGTTTTATTAACAATAATATAGCTTTATATATATTATTAACCTATATTTTCACCAGATATTGTGCTGCCACTAGCCAGCTAGCTAACGGACCGATAGAGTGACTTCCGTTATGCTAAGCTAAGCTATGCTAGCTGTACCGGTTTGCGACTTTAAGGAAAAAAGATTTGGCTGAGTAGTTAGTAAAGAACACAAACACCACTATTAAGTGTATTATATCATACATATCTTACTTGTATCCTGCAGCACCTTTGAATGATATCATAAAATATGTTAACTTAGCTTACTAGCCGGCTAACGCTAGCTAGCTGGTTACAAGGACTATAAAAGGAGGTTGGGTCACGGGTCTTGTTGTGTCGGGGTATGACGCATGCGCAGTGTAACAGAAGTGGCGGTCGTGCGTTGCGATTGGCTCAAATTCGGCGACCAGATTCTACTGCGCATGTGCTGCTATGACGCGTGTCCTCACCTCCTTTAATAGGCCTTGGCTGCTTAGCTACTGTAGCTAAGCGTCTAGTCTTTTGTAAACAGAACCTCCAACCTGACTGATATCTAGGTCAGTCTACTCTACTCTAGTTCATTATTGTTGGTACCAGCCAGCAACATGGTTCACTTTTAGGTTAGTTTAGTCAATGCTGTAATTGTGATGTTGGAGAAACGGTATAAAGGGAGTAAATTTGTCAATCTTGATCCAGGGTGGGTCAGAAACACTGGAGAGGAAATGTATCATCATGGAGGAGAGTTCCTAGTCTGACTTACATTTTAAGCCCTAAATCAACATGACTGTGCATGCTGCAAACACGTGTCCCTCCTTTTATAAAATCCTACTGTATTAGCTGATCTACTGACTATTTTGTTTATTTATTTTTTGCACAATTTAAGACTATACAACATAACAAAAAATAAATAAATGAATAATATACAGCGCAGGAAGAGGCAAAAGACCCACTGGGCTTATCTGAAGCCTTCACCTAGAGACAAGATTAATATTAATAAATAATATGACTACATAAATCAACATGACTGTGCATGCTGTCCACGTGTCCTTCCTTGTATAAAAACCTACTGTATAAGCTGATCTACTGACTATTTTGTTTATTTATTTTTTGCACAATTTAAGACTATACAACATAAAAAAAAAAAAAAAAAAGAATAATATACAGTGCAGGAAGACGCAAAAAACCCACTGGGCTTATCTGAAGCCTCCACCTATAGAGACAAGATTAATATAAAGAAATAATATGAATACATAAATCAACATGACTGTGCATGCTGTCCACGTGTCCTTCCTTGTATAAAACCTACTGCATAAGCTGATCTACTGACTATTTCGTGTATTTGTTTTGCACAATTTAAGACTATACAACATAACAAAAAAATATATAAATGAATAATATAAAGTGCAGGAAGAGGCAAAAAACCCCACTAGGCTTATCTGAAGCCTCCACCTAGAGACAAGATTAATATAAAGAAATAATATGACTACATAAAAGTGATATATATATATATATATATATATAATAACAACAATAACAATACAGTAAATATATATAAAAAAAGACAAGTGTGTGTGTTGCGTGGAAGTGTATGGTTAGTATTTGTGAGGAGGATATTGATTTAAATATCTATAAAGACTTCTGGGCAATCGTAACCAAACAACATTGAGTGGGAAAAAAATAAAAAACATAAAAACAGATACATGGACAACATGGGGAAAAGCAATTACAAGACAGCAATTAAATGACCCTTTAAGTGACTTTTGAAACATTTGACAGATGAACAGTTTATTGATAGATGTGAAAAGCTACTCCATAATTTGGTATTAAACTATAAACAGCCGTGATGTTGATGCTGCCACAGAAAGCTAAATAGTTAGCCTCAGGTGTTGGTTTCAGACAGGGTTTGGCGTTGTGTCAACACAGCTGAAGGTTAGTGGCTGCTCATCGTTTCTCACAGGCGTAGAGGTAGCAGTTGCATAATGCTTTAATGCAATAAAATTTACCTCCCTGTTTAGATAAAGTGTTCTCATGTTGTAAACTGGGTTTTTTTCTGTCCACTGTCTGCAGCTATGGCAGCAATCAGGAAAAAGCTGGTCATAGTGGGAGATGGAGCCTGTGGGAAGACCTGTCTGCTCATTGTGTTCAGTAAGGACCAGTTTCCAGAGGTCTATGTGCCCACGGTCTTTGAGAACTACGTTGCTGACATTGAAGTTGATAGCAAACAGGTATGAATCATTTTGCTCTTAATCATCATCAGTAACTTACAACAACAGCTGGAGTGCTGGTTGTATTCGCTTTCCACTCCCTCTTACCAACAATCGTACAGGTTGTATGTGATTTGATGTGTTGGATGGTGTTTGGATTGATGAAATGCTTGTTGAAGATATGAGTATAATGGGTAAGCACATATTAGTCTCAATAACAGCTCTTACTCAAGTTAGGTTCATACTTTTGGATAAACTGTTAAATAATATGGTTTAAAGAAAAATGAAATAAGTTTATATCGCACAAATTTATCTTCACTGCTCTGTCTGACATAACTCTTACTTAATGAATACTGCATTTATTTACTGTCAACCTTTTTATTTGTCTGATTTCTGAGTGTGAAACACTACTTTTTCATTCAAATGTGGGAATTTTTAAAGGCACTATATAGTGCATGTTTCACACTCAGAATTCACATTAACTATTCCACAATGCCATGTGTCTGATTTTATCACAATCACACCTGCAAAATGACAATGACTCAGTAATTTACTGTATAGTGAGCAATAAATTGAGATTTTGAATAGAGCTGCAACAATTAATCAATTAGTTGTCAACTATTGATCACCAACTATTTTGATTTTTTTACGTAAAAATTCTCTGATTCCAGCTTCTTACATGTGAATATTTTCTGTTTTTTTTTTACTCCTCTATGACAGTAAACTAAATATCTTTGACAATTTATAGACCAAACCACTAATTGATTAATCAAGAAAATAATCAACAGATTAATCGAGAATGAAAGTAATCGTTAGTTGCAGCCCTAATTTTGAATACTGATGAGTCTATTATATTGGGAACAGTGAATGTTCATCTTTGTAATGTGAATACCAGTATCCCAGTCTTTATTTAAAAATAGTTGCATAGATGGTGATTGCTAAGAGCAACATCGTGAGGACATTGTGTCTTCGCTAAAGTAAATATATACATGTTAAGCTGTTGTTTCATGTAAAATGGTTAATCAGAGTCATTGTAAATGAGATGTTTATATGTAAACTAAATCAGTAGCAGTGTAATACATGAGTATTTCTGAATACAGGATATTGATTTGTATGCACTCATTAAGTCTGCATAATGTCAAACCTATAGAACTGAATAACTTGTTACCTCTTCTTATGGCAGGTCGAGTTAGCGCTCTGGGATACAGCAGGTCAGGAGGACTACGACAGACTGCGCCCGCTCTCCTATCCAGACACTGATGTCATTCTCATGTGCTTCTCCATCGACAGCCCTGACAGTCTTGGTAAGTTGAAACTGAGAGTTTTTCTCTTTTACATGTACATTTCATCTAAATGCCAGCAAAGGTTTTGCAAAAGACATAGTTCAGATGTAATTTCAATTAATTGGTATTATATTTAGGAGAGAAGTAGACAGACCAGTCTGAGATTTAAAAATAGCTCTAATATGTCATCTTAAAAACCAGCTACAAACAAAATAGTTAAACAGGCACATTTGTTGGACGTAGGGAAGCATATTAGCTCACTCCTCGTGTCGAAACAAACACACTTATCAAGACATTTATGGCATTATGAAATTCGTGAGTAACCTTTTGTAACTAACTTCCCCCTCATCTCACCTACGTGCGCCATGTAGCAGTGTCTGTGTGCTGACTGATGGTGTTGTTTGTCCCCTCATTTAGAGAACATCCCTGAGAAGTGGACTCCTGAGGTGAAACACTTCTGCCCCAATGTTCCCATTATACTGGTGGGAAATAAAAAGGACCTGCGTAACGATGAGCACACCCGAAGGGAGCTTGCCAAAATGAAGCAGGTAAAGTGAATTATAAACAAACACATAAATAGTTTTCTAGTGCTGAACGCCTGTTTCCTAAAACTGACCTTTTTCTTAAGGAACCTGTGAAACCAGAGGACGGACGGGACATGGCTAACAGGATCAGTGCCTTTGGATACATGGAGTGCTCTGCAAAAACAAAGGATGGCGTGAGGGAAGTGTTTGAGATGGCCACCAGGGCTGCACTACAGGCCAGGCGGGGAAAGAAGAGCAATAAATGTGTCCTACTGTAAACGGGGGCACGAGGACTGCTTCCTACGGGGGGGAAAGAAGGAGCATTAGGTCAAACCTACCCCCAAACACACCCACACAAAAAGACTGTTCTCCCCAGTTTTTACTAAAGGTGTAATGCTTTTACTTTTTTTGTCTTAAGCAAAAGTAGTCAGGTTCTGTCAGTATTCAATTTTGAGGTTATGGAAGATACTTTTTTGTACTTTAACATGAGTAAATTTGCCATAATGAAACCTCCTTTATCAACATGTACTATGTAATCAAAGAGGTCAGCCAGGGGACCCGCTGTGTCATACCTGCCAACTACAGTTAAGTGCTTAAGCCCTGCCTGCTGATCTGAGGAATGTTTCCACAGCCAACTAGGGTGAAGTACCTGTACACTGTGACCAATAGTCCTTTAATTATTTCAACAAACAAGACGCACACATGAAGTCGAAATTTGTTTGTGTGCTTCATATACAAATCCTATGTGCATTATGATCACGTGCACAATATGAGACTGGAAACTCATTTTGTTAAAACGCAAATGGAAACTTAGTGTTTTGTGTAATAAATTACTTTGTAAGAATCTTGATAATTTGCATCACTTACGTGATAAACACTGAATGACACTTAACCCAGGGAGTTATAGTCCCGCTGGGCTACAGAATAAAGATTTAAAGCAGGTTTCAGACAGAATGTTTCCAAGGATAAACATTTTTCAGCATACAGCCAATTCAACATTGGCTGTTTTTCATAAGCATCTAAGTCACTATGCATTTCAGAGTTGGGGTCAGCCACAGTGGCATTGTAGATTAATACAAGTCGATCTTTGGTTATGTCATCAATATAGATGAGATAGATGCAGGATTTTTGAGGGTGATATTGTTATTTGAGAGTTACAAAAATCTTTTTATTTTCTACAACATAACCATCATTTGAATTGGTTAATAACAAAATTAAGATGAAGATATTTGCTGGGCTATCTCTGTGAGCTGATAACGTTCAGGCTCAACTTGTCGGCCTCTGTACCTCCAGGCCTTTTTGATTTGCAACCCAACAGGAAATGTAAACAAGTGCTTTATTTAACATGCAAATAATACAACAAAATTGCAGATTCTCTCCTTTGGTATTTTTGTCTAGACAAAGCAGTGACATTCTTCATTTTCCAAATGAAAACTGAATATAATTGAAAAATGTATACACATCACTTCAAGTCATTCAGTTGGTAATTCGTGAACAAATCCCTGATGATATGAGCAATGTTATATTTTGAAAATGAAACAAAATGTTTCCTCAAGTGTTGCAGATAAAAAAAATATCATGATTACTTGTGTTTTACATGAGGAAAGTACACTTGATTGTTTATTAGGAACACCTAGCTAAAACTAATGCAGTCTAATAAACATGAAGGTTATAATGGGTTTTTTTAAACATATTTTGCCCACCTCATTTACATCAATGAGTGTAGACTAAATATTATAATCACCTCTCAGTATAACATAACACAGTTCAACAGCACCACAAACTACAGCCCTCCAAAATGACCATAAAGTCGAATTAACACCTCTAAATCTATTTAAACAAAAGCTGAACATTATAACCTTCATGATGGTAGAATTAACTGTAGGGCTTAAAGATGTTCCGATACCATTTTTTTCCTTCCCGATACCTGAACTTCCGGTATCATCCAATGCCGAGTAACGATCCGATACCAGCATGATAAAGATAATTTACAGTTATTATTATTAATGTTGTTTAACAGCTGTTTGCTACTGACCATGGATGGATAGTGGACAGTATTTGCCAGTGGCCACCATGATACATCCAGGGCGACAGCACAGTGAAGGCTACTGTTTTGGAGCGACGAAGAAGAGTTGATTTCCAGTTAAACAAGTTGATTATTTTCTGGGTTCATAAATTATGCTATCGGATCGGTGCATAGACTGGCATATTCGCCGATACCAGATCACGAATTTTGGGCGGTATCGGACGCATTTCAGATACTGGTATCGGTATCGGAACAACTCTAGTAGGGCTGTTGTGTTAGACTGCATGTTTTAGCGAGATATACCCAATAACCTGTAAACTGAGTAAGTTTTGTGGAGGGAGTGACAAGTCTTTGAAAAGTTATATTTGCAGTCAAACAGTAATCCTATGTGGCTCATTGTGAGCAACAAAATATCAAGACGAGGATGTGAGGCAGTGAGGATTTTCATGGGTGGATGAACTTTTGAAACATCTGATAACATTTGCAGTCTGACGGCAACAACAACAGCTTCCTCTTGTGTCTGACGGGACAACATCAGAGGCCTGTACTATGAAGCGAGTTCAACATACCCAGGGTATCTTCTCGTTAACTGGCTTCACTAACCCTAACAAACGAGATCCCGCTAAACGGTCCTACGAAGGTGTTTAACAACTCGGTAAATCAACCCAGGGTTTCTCAGTCTGGCTGTGAGAGCGTTCACATGAACGGGGTGGCGTTTGCAGCATCTGACCAATCACAAACATGGACAAGTCCACAGACAGAGCGGCACATTTTACAAAGGAAGAGCAAACTATATTAGACAAATACGAAGAAGTTAAACACATAATCCAGACTAAAATTAACACAGTTGAAGCTGCCAAATGCAGGAAGGACAGCTGGCAAAAGAAAAAAACTCCCGATGTGTGAATGCGTAAATTAACAGACTTATTAATTTAACAGAATACTCAAAAGTCAGATAAAGTTGTCTAGCTATAAATAGCTTTTAGGAGTGTATTAGATGAACGGATCACACCTCTTTATACCCTGTGGCACTGACTTGGCGTGTATGACTATTTCAACCTCCTTTCACCTGCTTCCCCCCTCTGTGGCGGTGTGAAACAGACTCAAGAGCAAGTAAAAAAATAAATATAAAAACATAATTCAAAGCGGTAAACACCCACATCATAAATCCAGCTGTCCTTCCTGCATTTGTCGGTTTAAACTGTGTTTGTTTTAGCCTGGATTATGACTTCAAGTTTTTCATATGTGTGTAATATCATACAATCACCGCACAGAGCTTTGATTGGTCAGTAGGCGGTGCTTTTATACGAGTTGATCTCTTATCTGGAACCTAGCTCCGGAGCAGGTTAGCTGTTCAGCATAAGTTACCATGGCGATCTACCCCGGTAAGAAGTGATCCACCTTCGTAGGACGGAAAACCCAGGGTTAACCCTGAAGTTACCTCGCTAACGCTAAATCCTGCTTCGTAGTACAGGCCTCTGCAGTGGTTGATGTGTGATTTCTTTTTATCCATGAATATCTCTCCAGGGTGATGAAGTGATGCCCGCTGTAGCTACAAAAATATTATGTTCAAGCCCCTTGAACAGTGATTGATTTAGGATTAAACCTAATACTGTACCTGTTGGAACAAAACACATTTATCACCATAGAATTTGTTTTACCCAAGAAAGCATGTTCAGTATGCTTTGTAACCCTGCTGTGGAAAAAACATTTATATACAATACCTTCTCATTCCTCTGATGAATAGCTATAGCCAGTCATCAGTTTACTAGTCATTCGTTCTTCTTGGCTGGAAGTCGTGAGCGGGCGAGAAACACCGGAACCAGAGCTAGTGCTCCCAGAGCGGCAGCCACTAACGGCCGGTAAAACATCCAACCTACTCCGATGGTGAGAAGAGACAGAGAGCAGGAGACACACAGGGCGAAGATCTTCAGTCCCACGGACACCAGCTCTCTGAGAATGGGAACCCAATCCACTGTAGGCACACAACAGAGAGTGTTATGAATGAGAGATGCAGGGAAAGAAACCCATGTATGATGTGTTAGTGCAGCAGTGAGTGTTTGTTTACCCAGTGTGTAGATGATACGCATGGTCAGCTGAATACTGAGGAACATGAGGGCCCAGCCTGCAGCCCTGAGTCCCCATGTCTTCATACTGTTGTACTGGAGCTCTTTCTCAAAAACCTCCTACAGAAAACAACATGACTGCATCAACTACCAGAACCAAAGAGCAAGTGGAAAATATGTGTTAACTAGACACATATGGGTTTGAATGTTATAACATTAATTCCCTCCCCTCCCCAAAATAATTAATTTGCAATTAATCACGATTAAATATTTTAATCGATTGACAGCCCTAATAAAAAACAACCGCAGTGTCCAATAAATATGATCCACACTGACCTCTGCAGAGAGCACCTCCGGGTACAGGATCTCCAGAGTGTCTCCTGACTTGGTTTTGAAAGACATCAGCTGCTCTCCTCTCTGCATGGCCACAACACTGACCTGAAAAACAAGTTATTGTTCATCACAATGAACAAGCTCACAATTTAAGACAGTATGTGCACTGAATAAACTAATAGTTTCAATTAGGGCTGAAACGATCGGTCGACTATTCCATCGTCAGAACTAGTTTGATCATTGGTTAATCGTTAAAGTCATTTTTCAAGCAAAAATGTCAAACATTCCCGCTCAATTGTGAGGATATGCAGCTTTTCCTTTTGTCATGGGACAGTGAACATCTTTGGGTTTTGGACTGTTAGTCAGACAAAAGAAGCTGTTTGAAGACTTCTCATCAGGATATAAAACTGCAAAATGCAAAAAAATCCTCTAATTTGAGTAGCTAGGACCAGTGAACATTTGTTATATTACTTAAACAATCAATTTATTATTTAAATGAATGTTTCTGTTGATCAACTAGTCCACAGGATTAATTGTTTCAGCAGTAGTTTGAACAGTAGTTCATTTTTCAAAGATTTTGATGGGTGTGATAAATACCGTGATATCGGCTTTACATGGTAAGGACCCAGTGGAAATGTATGCAGAAAATACTTAAAGTCAACGATCCACTGATACGTCATCACAAGTGAAATAAATATTTGAACCATTCATCTGCAGCACTCACAGTTTGAGCCGGGCCGAGGGGAGACGTCTCGCCACTCAGTCCAGCGAAGGAGAATCTCACACGCACATCCCCAACCTCATGAAAAAAACAACAACAACAACTAAATACAGAATAAAATACAATAATTGCACCAATGTAGAATACATAACCCATCAGAGCCCAGAAGTTTAAGTATCTGGGAGAAGACATCACAATGCTCACCTCCGGCCTGCGAGGGGTGTTAGTGTGATAGAAATAATCGTCATCAATGCTGAGGAAAGGTACCACGTCAAAGGCGGAAAAATCCCTCAGACTCAGCGTCTGGAAGTCCTTTATCTGCTCCACCAGGCCTGAGGATGAGCGAGCAATCAGTTGATTCATTAGGAGTAAAATCAAAACGATGTGGCACACAATACAGTATCTGTGTACTTTCTGTATGTAGTGCGTTTATGTCAGTAAAGATACCTTTAGACAGTCTGAAAGGTCCAACTCTGACTTCAGGAGCCTCGACCGTCACACTCTCAACCGCCATGGCACTAGGATTCAAAGATTAAATTGAAGATGAACTGCACAGAAACACACAAAAAATGTAATTTTCTAATGCCACGAATAGAACAGAATAATATAAACATTTGAGTACCTTGGGTTCTGGTGACCAATTTCTTTATCGAAATGACGGCTGTTGACCAACTCGGATTTCCATTCGGTGTCTAAAGAAAAGGAATCACATTGCTTCAATTTAGGGCTGTACATACACGCACCTCTACACACAATAATATCCATCTATCCATCTGAGAATAACTAATAATAATTAATGTTGAATATGAATAATGAATAATGTTGTTGATTATTACCTATTTCATGGGCGATTTGGGGATTTATACTTTATTATTACATACTTATATTGTATATAAAAACAAGAAACGAAGCATTTGAATACTGATTAGGAGGTCGATTACCATGGCAATTGTCAAAACTTCGAAGCATTCGGGTCAGCCCTACTTCAATTCACACTGCACATCTACACAATTCATACAGCTTCAACCAGAGTCAAGCGCACCATGTTGTTACCAAATACTAACAAGAACAACTCACTGTAGTTGTACGTTGTCTCGGTTTTGGTCTCACCGTCCTCTTGATAGTCCCTGAAATTAATCACACAGTAACAAACTCACTTCGGGTGAATAATGCTCTGTAGTCCAGCCACAGTTTTCACCCCTGACCCCACCCTGAATGTTGACATATGCAGACAACAGACTCACTTGCTCTCCCGGTACTCCACCCACTGATACATCTCCACCTGCCTCTTCAGCTTCACCGCCTGCACCACCACTCTGTAGTTGGGGTCAACGAGGGGCTACACAGACACAGGTGCAGATGATTAATCACCTGTTGTAAAATGTACTGAAGCGCATTATCGCAAGCCACTTAATAAAACGGTCAGCAACAGAATAAAACAAACATGGTCAGAACAATTGAGTTGTTTGAAAACTACAACCTGTTTTACCCCCTAACCTGTACTTTGCTTGTTAAAAGAATATATATCTGCTGGCAGACCGATACAGGATTTTTTTTATCCAGATATTCATTTTTGAGGTTTAAACACGCAAACAATATAGTGAATTTTAATTTTTTTATTGAAACGTAAAGATTTTGATAAATATCTCTTAAATTGGGGTTTGAATCCGACCAGTGGCTCTTTGCTGCATGTCATCCCCTCTCTCACTACTTCTTTCACTACTATCTCTGTCACTTTCAATAAAAACATTTAAAAAAAAATTTCATATAATGGCTTTTAAAAATAATAATAAAAATATGATTTCTTTATTCCAATTAGAGCACATTAAGTAATGATATATTTTTTTTTAAATACTATATGTCCATATCGCAGTGTGTCCGCATATACACAAGTTCCTACTGTTTCGTTTGTGTGTTTTATTGTATTGTATTGTATTGCTCTCTTTTCTCCACAGAAACTTGGATCAACATACTGTATATAGATTTATTTAATGCACATACAGGTGGGATTTGTTGTTTTTAACTAGAGGTTTTATATCATCCAAAAGACAGATAGACAATAGGAATAACAGTGTTCCACTATACACATCACAAAACTGTACGATGTTTTAAGAGAAATAAATTACAGATTTTAGCTAATAGAGGAGAAAATAAAATGCAAAATAAACAGCGTGTACATAAATAATAAACTTAAGTATATGCAAAGTGTTAAGTCTGATCCCAGTTGTTCACTGGAGAATATAATTATATTAAAAATATAATTAACGGTGAAGTCATTATCTGTGTGTGATTGGAGAGAGTAGTTTGAC
>CAKALU010061400.1:0-15702 GCA_916700995.1 Hozukius guyotensis | reverse complement strand
GACTAAAGTCTGACAACCTCTCACATCTACAGAAGATCTTAGTCACAGACTATAATATTTTGCAAAGAATGGGGATCTTGCAGGGTCACTGTTTGCAGGACTACAACTAGATTCCTTTTCAGATTATTTCCCATCCTCCCATGCTCCTGGTGGCAATTTAAAAGAAGAAAAACTATTGAACAATGGAGCAGAAACAGAAGCAGCTTTTGGGCACAGCTGCCCTGGCGTGTGTAGTGTCACACTCTTGTTCACAGACAGAGTGAACTGTCTATCCAGTTTTTCAGACCCTCTTAGCAACTTTATTTCTAAAAAAGTGACTAGCGGCAAATTTAGCGACTTATTCAGACCATCATGGAAAAAGCGAGAAATATATTCAAATATATTATATTGTAATTCATTCCCATTGTATGGTGCTCAGAGTAATCACAGTGCCGGCTCTTCTGCCAATAGGCAGGCAAGAGGACGCCGCTCGGGAGTTAATACAATATAATACACACACCTTTCATTCTTGTAAAGGTCTGGAGAGAGCGCACCTATTGGTTGATAATGATCACGTCATTGAACTAACTATTTGTATGAGCCAAGACTAAAAGCTTTCGGTATTAAACATGTTTGATGTTATCGGAACGTCACGAAGAGAAAACGATGGACTTAAACCTGCAGTAGGCAGAATGTTTTTGGCGTCATTGGGCAAAAATTCCATAATAACCTTTCAGCATATTGTAATTCAAGTGTTCTGAGAGAAAACTGGACTTCTGCACCTCCTCGTGGCTCTGTTTTCAGGCTTTAGAAAATCTAGCCCATGACGGGAGACTTTGACCAATCACAGGTCATTTCAGAGAGAGCGTTCCTATTGGCTGAGGCAATCACTGGCAAACTCCGGTCGAACTAGGCAGCGCTGATCAAATATGAAACAATATTCTGTTACGTTAATGCCTATTTCCCTCCTCAGATGTTTTCAGAATCATCTTGTAGTGTACTGTTTAGCTGTAAAATGAGAAAGTGTGCTCCAGCTGGTGGGCGGTGTTTTGTATTTCCTCAACTGATCTCAACATGGCTTGCCGAGTCACAAACTTTTCCCTTTATGTGGTGGTCCTCTGTCAGTCATTCATTGTTCATCGCTGTATTCATTGCATTTATTCATTCTTTTGTATGTTTAGTGGTTATAAGATGTGTGTGTAGTTAATAGTTTAATAAACATTTCATTTATAGAGAGGTCACTTTTATTTATGTCACTGTTTATGAGCCAAGAACTTAATAGCAACCTCTAGAAATGAGACTGAGTTAAGTAATTAGAGGTGAATTTAATGCAAGTTAAATTATGTTATTTAGTATAAATACTTATTATTTCTGATAGCCTATAGTTGAGTGCAATCATTCTCTTTCATCTTTTGTACCAATTAAGGTGCTTTAGATACAATACTAATTCATATATTGATAATATACCACAGATAAATCTTAGAGCTCTGTCATTGCCCTCAGCTCTAAAGAGCTTTTTAGCCTATTGTAGCTCATTGTTTTGAATTTATTTGTGTGTTGTTGTTCAGCCTCTGAGCTCTCACAACTCCATTTCCAGCTACATCAGACAGCTGTTTTCAGTGAATCAGGTAGCGACTCGCTGGTGAAGACAGAAGAGCAATTAGCAGCTAAAGAGCCAGGTGTTGTTTCTCAGGAGCTGGTGGAAACCAAAAACAGAGCTAAAAGGAGAGTGAAGACTTCCATTCATCAGGTCGTCAGTAACATGACACCATGACTCTCCATATTTGCTGGATGTAGATAGACAATAGCTAAAATGTTAGACATATTAACTTTGACGACAAAAGTGTTTAATTATTAACTTGTTGCAGAGTTCTGTGGCCAAAAACCTGAATGCAGCTTTAACGTTTTCTCAGGTGACTTATGAGAGAGATCGACATGTCATGAAAAATGCTGAAAAATGCTGATATAAAGCTTCACATCCAAGATGCTTGGAGGCTGCACGCAGGGGGATCACCTTTTATAGGACAGCTCCAACACATTCTCACTTTCAACCCGTCAAATATCGACGCTTGGTCAGTGGCCCAAAGCTTCAAAGTATGACGCTCTAGGTAACCCTCTAGAGTCAGTTTTGGACGACTCAGGTATGGAGTCAGATCAGTCTCAATATTAATGAATGCACACAGAAGGATTCACAAATGTATTTTGTGATTTATATATAAATGACTCTCTCCAAAAACATATTTTTCGGTGCACACAAAAATAGTAGGTTTAATTTTTAGGTTTACTCGGTTAGGAAAAAAATTTGATTTGGGTTAAAATAAGTAAGTTTGTTATGTATATGGCATTAGTTAAGTACATAAGTTTCGTAACAAAAGTAAAGTAAAATAAGTCAACGTTGACTTGGTTTCACACGGGACATGAACAGCAGTCTCCTGGGTGAAAGTCCTGGGTTTGATTGACCCATTCAACCTCTAACCACCCGCCCTACATGCTCTATTAGTCCATGAGCCAGGGGGTTGGTTGTGCCACTTTGGAGGGACCAAGTCTCATGGGGATTTTTTTAAAGGTCTATGTCCCTAGTGTTGGGAAATGCATGATAGCCTTGCAGCAATGGTAGCTTTCTATGTGCTATCACTCCTTTTTTCATCCCGCCATCATTCAAATTTTTTCATCTTTTTTCGCCATTTTACACTGTAGATCCAGTATAAAAGAGGGAAACCAACACACAATATCATTAAGTTATATATCATTGTAAAGCTTAGACTATAATCTATCCATCGGTCACATTGTCATGACACTGAGATCGTGAGAATTTGCTGTAATCGGGCAAATTCTGAATGCCACTGCAAATGCCCTTATAACTAACTTCATATTGATCTGATGTGCACATGGATAGTTCCAGCAGAAAGAGTACAAAAACAGCTTTAAAATTATATATTACATGAACAACAACAATAACAACATTTCTTATCAGAATAAACGTAACTTTGTGCAGTTTGTATCTGATAGAATGTTCAGAATTTTGCATTGGATTCTGTTATTGGGGCAGTTTGTAAATGGCTTTCTAAGCAGCAGAAACATAAAATAATACAAAAACTCAAAAAACTGTACTAAGAAATGTATTCTCTACCAGGTTTATCCATTATTTTATGTTTTCCCACTCTTACCCCATTGTCAATATAAACATGTTACAACTGATGAGGCCCCCGATTCAGTAGCAACGGGTTATAATCCAGGTGATATGTGAAAACGATGTTCACTTTTTCACAACCACATGAAACTTGGTACACTTGAAAAGTTTGGAGCCCTGAACATTTTCAGATATGGAACCGTCGCAAACACGCCGCATGGAAGCCATGGCGCCCATTTTACTTTCCACCATAACCAAATTATGTATTTTGCATCATATCTCCTGAACCAAACATGATAACACAGAAAAGGTGATGTCTACCCCTATGTTTTGATGGCCAACGTTTACAATGATACCATACACAACATCATAAACTGTTCAGGTGAATAGTTAATGGTGATTTCAGTGATTTTGTATGAAGCAAATCACAGTATCTGAGAACCTAGGCTATACTTTATTATATCATGTCTGTTGCATGTAAAAGCTTAATCCTTTTGTTCATTAACCCTAACAATACAGTGACTGTGAAGAGTTATATCTTGCGTGTTATACCACGTCAGTTGCTCTGACCGTCTAATACTGATGCAGATGAGTTTACAGTGGAGTTAGTTGAAAGCCTGATGCGTCTCATACAGACGTTAAAGGGTGCGTCGGTATCAGACACCGAGGGCTACTGACCAAGTGTCGGTATTTGACAAGTTGGCAGTGAGAACGGGTTGACAGCTCATATCCATATCAGAGATGAAAAAATGTGACTCTGTGCCGCTTTTTGCTGTTTACATTGATACTATTTCATATTTTCTTTCTGTATTGTCCTGTCATATCCACATCTCATATACATCTGTTCAGTGTCGTGCATGCTGTTATCTATTCCCTTTATCTATCTTTTAATCTGCCATTGTCAAACCGTGTGTTCCAGCAGAAGAGAGCTTGCCCTCATTGTGTCACACTTGTCAAAAAAAAAAAAGAGGGTTTGAAACTAAATGAAATGAAAGTCATCCTGAAGTTGCGTTTTGCTGAGCTATCATTTTAAAAAGTGGTTAGATATTCCAGGGCTGGTCCCCAGGTGGCAGGAGGAAATATATTTACTCTGTTTGTTGCACTCATCAGTTTATACTCCCCTGAGAGTCTTTAGTGCATCACACTTCACCTGATTACTACACACAGGCAACGGAAACCATCTGAAAGCAACTGGTACTAATTATGGGATTCATTTATCACTTGACATGTGTTGTGATTTTGTTTAAGATAACTACGTTTGATCTTTTAAAGGTCACATATTATAAAAAAGTGAGATTTTCATGTTTTTTTTATTATACAGCAGGCCTAAGTTCTATATAAATACTGTGAAAGTATCAAAACACTCAATCCACAGGGAAATACACACAGCCCGTATTCAGAAACTCTACATTTGAAACAAGCTGTCAGGATTTCTGCCCATTTGTGATGTCACGAATATACAATATTTAGACCCTTGACACAATTTTAAACGTAAACATTCTAAATGTGTCTCAGTTTATTCCTGGTTGCAGTGTATGTGAATGTCATCAGCTGACAGGAAGTACACATGGGCCCAAGCTGTTGCCTAGCAACGCATTCTGTTGCAATTCCGTTGCAATTCCGTCAAAATGCGCTAAAAAGGAGCGTTTCAGACAGAGGGTAAATACAGATATATTCAGGCTGACAGTATGAGGAAAATAAAGGTTTTTTTGAACATTACAGCATGTAAACATGTTCTAGTAGAAACACAAAATACAAGTATGAACCTGAAAATGAGCATACTATGGGACCTTTAAATCCAGTCCCACCCTAAAAGCCTAATTTCCTAGCTGAGTGAATGGAAAACTATTTTATTTGTCATTAAAAAAGTATGATTAAAGATGGACATACAGCCCTGGACAGATCCAGATATTTGGTTTGGACTTAGTGTAGCAGCGGCACACATCGGAGGAGATGAGCACGGTGGCAGATTGGTATCAGGTTTGGTTTTAGCCGGAGGGTCCAAACGGTAATCAATGAACAAAACAAACTAGTGTTTACACCGCCCACTCGTCTGGGTGAACCTTTCAATACTACACTTCAGGAACACCAATCAATTTATTTAGATTAATTAACTGCCCGAGCAATTCCCAAAGTTCAAACACAAAACACAATGCCAACTGTACGCTGTTGTAGTGGCTTCTAAAACATTTGTAAACATTTTTGAAAGTGAAATATTACAGGCCTATATTCTAAATCACTCAGGAAAAAAAGAAAGAAATCAACATCTTAAGATCATGTTGCTCTGCAGATTTGAAGATACATATTGAAGTTAAAAACAAGAAATACAAACCAAGCAGCCTTTGCTAAATGGTAAAACATATTTATTAAGAGTCACATTTTAGTTTTACAAGGACAAGAATTACATGCATGGCATCATCCACTATTTTTAAGTGTGTTGTTTCATTTAGCTCTTATTAAAGCTTCAGTAGGCAACATGTTTTTGGCATCATTGGGCAAAAAACCATAATAACCTTTCAGCATATTGTAATTCAAGTGTTCTGAGAGAAAACTAGACTTCTGCTCCTCCTCATGACTCTGTTTTCAGGCTTTAAAAAAATCTATCCCTTGTGACGGGAGACTTTGGCCAATCACAGGTCATTTCAGAGAGAGAGAGTTCCTATTGGCTGTGCTCCCGCTGGTGGGCGGTGCTTGGTATTTCCTCGACAGATCTCAACATGGCTGCCGGGTCACAAACTTCCTCATTTTACAGCTAAACAGTACACTACAAGATGTTTCTGAAAACATTTTGAGGAGAGAAATAGGCATTACAGTAACAGAATATTGATTCATATTTGATCAGCGCTGCCTAGTTTGACCGTTTGTTCAGAGTTCGCGAGTGATTGACAGCTGCTCAGAGACGGCAAGGCTCCAGCTCGGCTCTGATTGGTTGTTTTCCTCCGGTCTGTGAAATCTTGCAGATGCCATTAGGAGCACCGGAGGACGCCGGAGGACACAGAGGAGCATGATTTTTTTTTCAGATTACCTGTCTCATGCACTACTGTCAGGATATAGTATTTGCTCCATTTTCTACCCACTGCTGTTTTAACCGGTGAGTGAAATATACTGAAGTGTTTCCTGGGTGTGAATATCAGGAAAAGCTTCCTCCTCATACATGAGTAAGATATTCATAACACCTTGACAAACATCGAAATAGTTATTGTTAAAAAGAAGCTGCTCAGATAATCTCCCGTCCAATAGTTCCTCTGTAGGAACTGAGGGGAAACAGTGTCTCTGTTGTTCTGGACTGTCTGCTATGGTTCTCCACAGGCCTCCTTTGACCAGGGTGAATAGTTCCCATAATGCCTGTATACTGCATAATCCACATCACAACTGAGCACTGTTGAGTTCATAAACTCGTCTATTCAACCGAAATCCTCTTCCCAAGAGAGTTTTGGATGCCTCCTCTGATGTGAAGGGAGAACCTCACACACACACACACACACACACTGAAGAACTTCCACTTCCTTCCCTCTCCCTCTCTCTCTCGTCCCTCCACACTCTGACTTCTTGCCTCTGGCTATACTCCAGCAGCCAAAGCTGGACCTCAGTATTTCATGGTGCTTCGCCAGGATGTCAGGCTGGATAAATGTGCTAAGTGTCTGTATTGGTTTTGACAGTCAGCAGGGATTACGATAGTGATCGTAAGGGAGCGCACAAGTAGAGGACACAATCATTATGTCACTTATTATTGTTGAATATCCAGGGTTTTTTGTCTCTGTGGTCAGTTTGGCATCGTACCTTCAGACAGAGAGACGTCACTACCACATTTTTGGGTGTGTCGTCTTTCTAATTACGGATTTTTTACAGTCTGATACTTCAACAGCTTTAAAACTGGACTACACATCATATGTTTGATTCATGGAGCAATTCAAACGGGATCAAAAAAGTATTTGTCTTTTGCCGTTGACTACCGTTCATATTTTTACCGAACTAAGGTCCCGTGGTGCTCCACCGGAAGGGGCGGGACTTCGCCTCTCTATGGGGTGTAATGAACGTTGCAGCCTCTAAAGGCTGTTAGCAGGGCATTAGACCATCAAGCCTCATCCACACTGGGAACGTCAGGAGTGCGTGGCGGCTGCGCTACCTGTTGTTTTTTATTTCGGCGTCCGTGTTAACAGGTTAGAGCAGCCACACTGCCCGCGTGAGACATGCATCTCAGCTGCGTCTCTTCTAGAGATTCGAGGTCTCGCCTATTTTTGACGCGAGCCGCGCGTTTCACAGCAACAACAGACAGTGAAGGTGATCTATTGACTGCATATTGACATCATATCAGCAACATTACTACAGTTTCGATGTCTATCTGTAGAAAATTTAACGGAGATGAAAAAAAGTAAAGACTTATTTTTAAATCAACACTTCCTGCTTTTATTTCAAAATAAATTCCCTCAAGCATTTTTTCTGTGAATAGAATTCCTTCATTTGTTAACACAAGGCTTTTATTCTGAAATATGTGCCGGACAGTGTTGTAGAACATGCAGTGACTTGGCGAGCTCCATGAATGAATATAGTACCGGGTTTTAATCGTGGATTATTACTATTATTTACAAATTACCACACGTTCCTTAACCTTTCTCTGTCTAAAATAAATATAAATTACATTTATAATGAAATGAAATGGCCATTATGAAAGGCAAACTCTATGTAGAAAGAAAGGGCTGGCAGCAGCAGCTGCAGCAGCAGAAACGCAGCTGACACACAGCTGGTGTGAACACTCAACGCGTGAATCACGCAGCCGCCACGCCACGCCACGCCACGCAGCCGCCACGCCACGCAGCCGCCACGCCATGCAGCCGCCACACGCTCCTGGCGTTCCCAGTGTGGATGAGGTGTTAGTCTTTTTTTTTTTTTGGTGATGTATTGGTTGAATCTGGCATGTGCTGTAGAAAACTGAAGGAAACGGTAAACATTTCCACTGCGTCGGTCTATGCTTTGCGGTTTCATTATATACTCAGTGACAGTAAAGCTTTTGTGGCCTTTCTTTAATACAAAGTACTGCAGACTGGAGCCAAATGTGATGAGGCAATCTCATCTGCAGGCATCGTTGTCCCCATTAACTGCCTCTAAGAAATATCTTCCTGATCAGATCTAAGCAACAGCGGTGGCATTACATGGTCATTTGAAAAGACGCAGGGGGGCGAAATATTCAATTGGCTGTCTGCAGGCGACTGATGCCGCTGATTTCGGTAAACACAAATGGCAAGAGATTGAGTTGTTCCAATGAAAGATGACGGGGCAGACCCCAGGAAGTTATTGTCGGGGGACAAATTAATAACGGATTGTGGTGTGACCTTGACAAGTGGCTCTCATTTGGACGGCAGAATACTGGAGAGCCTGCTGTGGCTATTCTGCACAGTTCAGGCTATTCAAACCACAGTTTCTCCATACTGGAAATAATTGAAAGGGGAATCTTGACTGCATGGGGCACACTAGCTGCCCAGAAAGTGAAATTGACAGAAGCGATTATTTTAAAAAAAAGAGAGAGGATCTCATGTAGCCACATATACTCTCTCATGTATATTACCTATTTTATCTTGACAAGGGGCCCAAAAGCCCAGAATCCTTGAGCTGCTGAGCTCAATTTAATCTACAACTCTTCGGGAGCACCTAAAGACATTATATTGTATAATATTTGGGATGTTCCCTGCACAACACTCTTTGCAGTTATTACTCTGAACCGTGGATCCTGTCATGTTAGGGGTATTCTTTTTTTTTTACTTTGTGGGCTCACTGCATGCTAGCACACACTCTGTGGGACTAATGTATAGGCTATACGTATAAATGGACTACATGATGGATTGAGTGTTGTCAATGACTTTAATTATACAGATATGGTCAAAGTGTGAAGTATCACTTCCTGAAGAGAGCTGCATATGGGACGAATGCACTCAGCAAAATGAGATTTCCCGTTTAGTAGAATGAAAGTGAGACACCTCATCTACATCTTTCATCCAATCAACTGCCTACTTTTACAACTTTTACCACTAATCCTGCATGCTACTCTGTGTTACAGGGAAACTAATATTTGTCCATGGTATAGTCCATTTGAATTTTTCCCCAAAAGGGATGATCTATATGGGCCCAATGGATGCAGAAGATCGTCGGAAGATCTGGGTACTTTATCGAACCATTGCGGCTTCATGCGCCACTGAGCAACTCTCATAGGAATGAACGGGAGCCCGCCAACAACGCTGTATCCAGTTCTCTTTATACATCCATGCACAGGAGCATAGCAATGTACTGCCGAGGACAAGGGCACCTAAAAGAAAGGCTCACCTAAAAATATCAGTTTAAGTGTACGCTATATTTAGAATATTTTCACTGCTTTATCTTGCCGTCAGACAGCCCTTTTCTCTGTAAGTAGTACTGGCCGCCCACATCCAGTGCATCACCGCGCTGCGTTCAGAACAAGTGGGAATTTCAGGAGCTTGTAAACGTCCTATTTATATTGTTACCTGTCATTTTAATACTGTATATCTGGTTGTATTAGGCAACTGTTGGCAGTATTGCGAACCAATAAACAGGACTACTTTATAGCAGTATTTGACTATAACAGGATTTTTGAATCAATGTGATGAAGTACCATAAATTTGCTGGATAAGCCAATGACAGACATGCCCATATGGCTATTCTGTGCACAAACAGTTTTCCGATTTGCTTCCCCCAATATAAAACAATATAGTACATAAAAGACTGCACATATGTTCAGTCATTCACTCTTTCAGAGATCCAGTGCAGATATCTAGGGCTACTCAGTGTTTTACTTTAGTGTTATTTTTAGTACTACGCCCATTTTCAAAATTCATACATGTTATTCCTATAGTCTAAGACAGTCCAAAAATATTAGTGAACATTAACAACTCTCTCCCAAATCCAAAAAAATAGAGTGCTAAAACTCAAATTTGTGATGTCATAGGGTTTAAAGTGTGGAGCTGCTCCATAGACAATGAACTGGGAATCTTTTTTTATAGATGACACTGAGAGCATCCAGGGAAATGTTCTGAGTATATGGGAACATGTTCTGTTTCACAACTGACAACACTACAATAGAATAAAGCTCGTTGGGTATAAAAAGAAAACAAACATTTGGGGTCTCCCATTCATCGTCTATAGAGCAGCTCCAGACTTTGGACCTCATGACATGTTTGAGACTTTCTTCTCTGGTCTCTGGCTTTGAGAGAGAGAGTAGTTCATGTTCACAAATATTGATTGAACTTTCCTCGGCCATGGAAATAACATACTGGAATGTAGTGTGGTATGGACCCAAATGCAGCACAATCACTGGCGGGTAATGTTGATAATGTGTATTCACAGTGTAGACAGGAACCAGGAGGGGGGTTTGGGAGCTTTTCCGGATTAAAACGCCTTGAAATTTACTAAATAACATTATATGTGCCCTTTAATATGGACATTAAAGGGACGTTAATTTCCCAATTAATTTGCAAATTTAGGGGTTCACCCCAAAATTGTGTTTGGTTAATGGATTAGAATATACTAAATTTTTAATGGATAATCTCCAAATATTAAGGGTGTTTTTAAGGGCTAAAAACACACAGAAATGTACCGAATATAGCAAGAAAAGCATCCCTTGCTGGCGGTGGAGGAACCACTGTATTGCTGTGAAACAGAAGCTGTCAGGGGAAAGTGCTCTTATGGGGTTTCACCCACACCAGATGAAGTTGTAAATCTACTGCAGTGGGTGACTGACACATCACAATGAAGGCAGCACCAATTACACCAGGGAGAGCTGGGACGTTCTCTCAGGGCATGTCTCGTTATTTCCACAGTGGCGAGAAAAAAAAAGGCAAATAAATAAATAATGAATAAAGAAATTATATTGTCAACTGTTCAGGTCCTTGCTGGGTAAGCAGAAATTCTTTTGCAGTTCTTATAGTTACTGTGAGACTGGAGAGAGACACAATTTTCATTCAGTGCGACATGCAGAAGAAAATGTGCCCCGACTCATTATATACTCAGTTACATCATGTGCACTGTTTTCTATTGTGCCACATAAATTCTGAGACATGTTAAGGTATTGCCTGCAGTCCTGTAATCTGACGGATTCATTGTTTCTGTCGGACACTTCTCCCAACAGTGAATTAAAAGGCAAATCCTTATATCATTATTTTTCAAACTGACGGCATTTACGATCTCCACTATATGAGACTGATATGACTCCACATTGAGTTGTCCATGCTCTTTTAAAATAACTGATAGCATGAGGTGGCACTCACTGACAAATGTAATACATTTTAACAACCAATCTCATCTTGTTACTTCAAAAAGAGGAGGGAATTATATGTAATTTGAAAATTTTCACAAACCAGAAAGCTTTTACAACATTTTGAAGTAAAAAAAAAAGAACTTAATTTCCGACTTGATGATGTTGATTGTAGTGGCTGCACATTGGTAAATGCAATTCAGCAGCTTCCCAATGGGGGGCACAATGTGAACAAGCAAGATTAGGAGAGGGTAAACAACAGAGCTGGGAGATAAAAGAGGAAGCCCCATGTGTTCAGACTCACCTCTCTGTTGATTTATACGTACAGTCAGAGGTGTGCAGTGGTGACAGTGAAAAGCAGGTGTCAGTCTGTAGACCAGGACATCCCGTTACATGATTTGTCAGAGGAGGTAGAATGGATGGCAATGGCAGCTGCTAACGATGGTATTGTAATTCTGTATGTGAGCTTTGCACACTGTATGTGTGAGCTTGTTTTCTATGACCCCTTTTACACCTGACATTAAAATGTATTTTGGGTGATCGCATTGCAATCAGTTATTGCTCGACCACATGAAAGTAAAATGCACCCGAAACGCATTGAGGACGGATTGTAATTGGGTCGGAAAAGGCTGGGAAGGTCAAAAAGTGACAAAGCAGCGATCCAAGTAACGTTAAGTTATTAATAACTTACAGAACCATTGTGTGCAGTCAGTCCTTGTCTCTGTCCTTGTCTCAGTCCTCAGTCCTGACAATTGTGCTACTATAATGCATAAAGTTGGCGGTTTGCGGGTTGGGATCGGGTGGTTGACTAACGCATATTTTTGCATAACGGGTCAGGTGCGAGCAGATCTGGGCAGAAATACGTATTCACTCACTCGACCCGTTCGGTTGTTTGAGCTGGACAGAGCGATCGGATCTCAATGTGGACAATGGAGATGTATATTAATACCAGGTGTAAATGTAATCAGGTTAAATCACATGTAGATACAATCTGGATATGAGACATATTTCAATACCAGGTGTAAAGGGGGTCTGTAAGGCCAACAGGATGTGGACAGGGGTGTTGCCTACTTTCGGTCTGTTTTTTTAATGAAGATACATCTCAATGCTACAGCATACAATTAAAGCTGTTTGGCAAATGCCCTTTACTTCAGGAATCCAGCTCTATAAATAAATGGTTCTCCCAGTTTGCTGTGGAAGATCTTGACTTGCCTGCACAGAGTCCAGACCTCGACCCCATCCAACACCTTTGGGATGAACTGGAACACCAACTGTGTGCCAGACCTCATCACCCACATCAGTGGTTGACCTGTTTCGTGCTCTAGGAGCAAATCCCTGCAGCCAGAGTCCAGAATGTTTTTATACTTTGGTGCAGGAGAGTCTCCAAGTAATTACACTGCATCATTTCTGCATTCTTACAATATTACTCTGTGTGTGTATGTGTGTGTATATATATACACAGTATATATTTTATTTTATTTATTTTATATTTTTTATTTAATTTATTTTTTCAGGAAAAGAAAAGAAAAATCCTACTATTGTAAAAAAACACATACTGCTTATGCTGAGGTATTACCAAAAAGAAAACGGGAAATAATTATTATAATATATAATCATACTACTGTAATCATTTAGCCCATGAGTAAAAAGTTCAGTCCATTAAAGCTGCTACTTCTATTATGTACTTCTATTTGCACAAGCCTAATTACATACCAGTCTATATTATTTAATTGTGACCATGTAGTGTATATAATACTGTATATGTGCATATACTGTATAAATCCTTGATTGTGTGTATTTGCCTGTATTTATGCAGGTTAAGTGTATTTTATGTTACAGTATGTCTGCATATATAAGCAAACAGTATGTGCATGAGCGTTTGGGCACTTTCAGCTTTGTATGTCCAGTATTTTCTTGGTTTTGTATGTTTGCAGAAATGTGCACGTTTCACTGTGTGTGTGTGTGTGTGTGTGTGTGTGAACTGTGTGACTAACAGAGGGCAGAGCTCAGCCACTTGAGGTGGATTATGATATACATCTGTGTCCGACCTGGGCTCATAACCCCCGTCACTTTACAACATGACGTTATGAATAAACAACCTGATTCCTGAAAAGCTCCACTGACTGTGCGGCTGTTGAAGAATGGCCTCCTTTCAGATTAATGACTGCAGTGGTCTAATCAGATGAAAAAAGGGCTGCCTGGGGCAGGGAAATGACTGTCCATTTTCACAGGTAATTTGCTTAATGCTCCCTTATTAAGATCACCGTTGTGATGCTACGGCGCAGCGGCCGACCGACAGCCATATTGGGTTTGCTCATGAAATACAGCTTCATCCACTTTCCTCTGGGGCACAATTCCTAGTTATTATATTTCACCCCAAATCACTTGTAATTATCACAGATTTAAGTGTTGTCTCCACAATTAGCCTGCCACTGCATTAAAGAAACCCCACCGGCTCGTGTGTGTGTGTGGAGTAAACATCCTTTTTCAAAAGCGCAGGCCCTTTTGTTTCTCAAATGTTCTGATCTCTGCTCTATGATCTCTTTGTTCATTCAGAGCACCACGCCAATCAAGCCCATGCGGCATCAAAGGGGCTGTGATTTAGCAGCTCGACAAGCTGGCAGTGCTGTACATCTTCTAGGCACCGGCTGTCGCTCCCGTCGCTGCTGGGAATGTGTGTCCTCAGTGGGGGAAGTCTCCTTCCTGCTGTTGAAATGTGACTTGGGGGGACACGCTGCTAGCCAGGAGCATCTGGGGCAACGGTATGTCGCAGGTGCAGAGCAGAGGGGCCTCACCTCCGGCGAAGGCCATCAGGCTCGCCGCATATCAGCTATTATGAGTCTAGACGGTGGTGACAAATACTAAAGAGGAGAATGAAGCAATAGAAATATATCAGTGTTTGAGCCAGGATTGTCTGGGGAGGGAGGGGGTCAAATGGGCTTTTATGACTCCCTATTTAATTCAAGGGGTTGCTGCTTCACCAAAGCCAGACAATAAACAATACTCTAAAAGCTGTACACCTATTATACATGATATTATAATCATATGAGAACTGATATTAGACATATTACGTTAAACGTGGAACTAATTTTGTTTTGTTTTCACACAACAAACTGCAGGGATGCAAACACATGTACGGTGAAAAAAGAGAGAGCTACCCAAAGTTTAAAAAAAAAAAGCAATGTCGGAAAGACGGAAGTTTATTTTGAAAAGACTGTATGCGTGTAACAAATGGAAATTGACACGTGTTGCTGGACATTGGTAGGAAAACAAACATAAGATATCATACGAACCGTTGTATGAGAATACGTTGTCATTTCATACAGTGAGGTCAAGTTTCCAAAAATGGTCTCACTACAATGAAATGTCTACTATGGGGACTAACGTCATCACACATGAATACAGTTGGACTCATTGGATCCACAAGAGTCTCAGCTTTACAGTGATACCCAATTTATGTAATTCAAGACTGTTTAGGGACCCCAGTATGCAGAAATATTCAAGCACACCATTTTTAGAATAGGAGACAATAACACATTTATACTGCATGCAAATAACTGCATGGTTTTTACCCCGAACTGCATGTGATTATCATAAAGTGGGCATGTCTGTAAAGGGGAGACTCGTGGGTACCCATAGAACCCATTTTCATTCACATATTTAGAGGTCAGAGGTCAAGGGACTCTTTTGAAAATGGCCATGCCAAAATCTAGCCCAACTTTGAAGCGTTAATTAGCCTCCTTCAAGACAAGCCTCCGACAAGCTAACATGACATGGTTACCAATGGATTTATAAGGTTTTCTATTTTTATTTGATATCTGTACCTTCACTCTAGCTCTAAAACTGAACCTGCTACAGCCTCTGAAAGTCAGTTAAGTCAGTCGGGATCGCGGGCGGGTCTCAGGGGGTTAAGCACATAAAGGTCTGTGTGGTGTAATATTGAAAATGCAGTAGTTTCGATGGACTTTTGAATGCTTACTGCGCAATCGTCACGGTGCCGCCACCGGTGTTCACCGAAGTACAGTAGCCCGTCTAATGAGGATGTCCCCTCGTCTGTGCAATCAATGCAATTCTTAATGTATTTTGGCATGAATTATTTTGCTAATATTTGTCAAATGCTCTGAACTTGGCAGCGACACAACCTCTCAGTGTACACACACACATTTATACAGAGCATGTGGGAACGGAACTCATACAGACAGATAGGCACGTTTCTCTATGATGATCATCATGCTCACATTCTTTTGAAGCGGAGGCTAGTGATCCTGAAACGTACATGCATAGTGAATCACAATTTACAGAAACATTGCATGCAATAGTCCACCTTCTCTTC
>CAKALU010061399.1:45126-86560 GCA_916700995.1 Hozukius guyotensis | reverse complement strand
CCTAAGATTGTCTCCTTATCTTGGTCTTACATTTAAGGAATTCCTTAAACCGTTGCACAAATGACCCGAGCAACCAAAGTAAGAAAGGTTCCTCTGACTCTCTCTTAACCGTAACACGGCCGAGTTAATGACGATAAATAAAGACGATTACCGCATCCTGAGAAGAATGTTCCACAACCAGGGGAACCCAGTGGATACGCTTAACCATGAGCAGTTGATTTTACAACAAGTAGATTTGATCGGAGGGTTTCCTTACGCACGGGCTTGCGGCCTGGCACTGCCCGCGTGGAGGCGGTGCATTAATGCGCGGGGACATCATCCTCAAAACGCTGCCGTTTAGGGGGAGAGCCGGCCCGCAAACGTGACTTTGAGGTACGTCTCCGCTCGCGCACACACACAGAGGGACGAGGGAATGTCAACGCAATTAATGATTGCTCTACGGTTTTATGCTACAGGATGTTTCCAGTCAGTAACAGGCGGTCGACTGTGTGCGTCATTCACCGAGTTTCAAATGTACCCGTCTGCTAACATCGCGGTGAAGATCCCGCCAAAACGAGAGGATGACGATATAGCGGCGTACTTGTTGCCAGCTTCCCAAATGTGTGCGGGGGACGAACTAAGACATTGTTGGTTATGGCTTTTCATGAGATTTGTTGACAATAAGAAAAATAAAGAATTAGAAAGAATTCTTAATCTCTAAATGTTCTCTTTAATGTTCAATTTAATATTAAGCCTGACTGTGTGTGTGTGTGCTTGTCCTCCCTGCAGAGACACACAGCTCAGCTCAGAGAGGAGCTTCTGAAGCTGCCCTGCCCCGACGGTCTGGAGCCCGACAGCGACGACTTCTCAGAGAGGAGCGTCGCCCTCATCCTCAAAGAGCTCCCCAGTCAGGATGCAGAGAAGCCCGGTGGCAGTCAGGACAGCCACTGCAGCGAGGGCCAGCTATGAGTCCCTCCCCACCCCACCTTCCCTCCCCCTTCCCTCCCTCCCCACCCCCCAGCATCTCTGACCCTCCCCCCCCCCTCCTCCCTGCTCCTTATGATGATTATAACTCTCGAAAAGACTTGATGGCTTCAGAGCACAAGCCACCACTTTGTCAATATTTGTATGTAAAGATGGAATAGCAGAATAGCCGGGGGAATGAGGGGAACCACAACACGATGACATGAACTATGGAGTATGCTACGCCCTTATTGAAAACAGTCGACGAAAACTTTTATTTACTTGTAAAAGAGTGTAAACATTTTGTGCTTTTTTCCAATTGTGAAATAACCACTGATTGGTATGTTATTAAACTTGTTTATGTATACATAATGAAAATACAGATTATATAAGGGAAACTACCTTTAGAGAAGAATGTTTACTGAATGTTAATTTCCTTTTTTCTTCTTTTTGACTGTTAGAGTGAGAACAGTTGTAACCAAGGACATTGGTCATTCTTTAAAGATATTATTTAAAAAAAAAAAACGAGAGATAAAGAAAATCCACACTTAACAGAATCTGAGATAAAAACGCCCCTCTGGTCATCCATCGCTTCATTTGACTTCTCTAGGATCATACCCACTTGAATAAAGGCTGAGATGGACATTCTTAAATACTATGTTATCCCTTTTACAGACTCCAAATTAAAAAAAAGCACCATGCTCTGGATAAACATTTGTTGCCTCTCAGAACTTCTCCATTGACGTGACTGTAGATCGTAAGACTGTGTGTCAGAGCCACATGGGAAATGTATTTTGAAGGCTTGTGCATGTGTATGTGTGTTTTCTGTGCGTGTGCAACAATCCCCCAGTGAGATACAAAGCTGTGATGTGCCTTTGATCTACACCATACCACCAAATACACCAAGTACCTTTACTGATTTTCTTTCTATTTCTACAAAATTAATAATTCTGCTCAGTCTGACATAAAAAAAAATGCTTTGATTCTTTTTTTTTTATGTTGAACTTCAGTGAACAAATGCACTTTCTATTTTACTCACTCCTTAGAACAGTTGCATACTCCTTTTGCTAGGACATTAAATGGAGCTTGAAAGTACGGATTGATTGTGCAAATGCTTTTTTCTGCGTTTGACGGGACGTTAGCGCCGTCACCTCGACGAGAAAGAGAGACGGGAAGTCCTGGAGAGACGGTGACGCCGGACATCTGAGCAAAGATGTCAGTTAGAAAACAAAGCGGTTGCGATAATGATGACTTGTCGGTGTCCGATCGGGATACTTTGTGAAAGAACACTCTTGAATGATATCTCCCCCCCCCCACAACATCATTGTCAGTATTTGGATTCATTTGTTTGGTGTATTCATCTGCCTGTTCTGTTCTTTCCCTTCTCCATGAAGTAGGTGAAGTTGTGCCAGAAACCCCCCCCTCCCCCCCACTCTGCTTTTTCTGCTATTTCAGAAAGAGTTACAACTTTGTATTCCGAATGTCTTTTGACAACCTCGAAAACTTTTTTCTATAACCTCAAATATTTATGATATAAAGGAAAAAAAATAAAGGAAAAAAGTAATAGAATAAAAAAAAGAATACAGCCATGCTAGCTAACTTTGACAAAAAATATAGTGTGTTCATGTCGGCACACATCACTGTAATGGAGATGATGGGCTTGGTAGTGTACATTGGTGGTGGCATCGTTTGATTTTTCAGTTTAAGTATTCCCAGACTCAAATTAATTTTTTTTACCTATATTATTGCTAAAATGACATATACACCGATCAGCCATAACATTAGATCAGTACGGTCACCCTGACCGGTCTGCGGCTAGGCAGCCTCATACGCAACAAACTGCGTTGCACTGTGTGTTCTGACACCTTTCTATCGGAACCAGCATTAACTTTTTCAGCAGTTTGAGCTTGGATCGGACAACACGGGCCAGCCTTCGCTCCCCACGTGCATCAATGAGCCTCGGGTCTGACCCTGTCGCCGGTTCACCGATTTTCCTTCCTTTGACCACTTTTGGTAGGTCCTGACCACTGCAGACCGGGAACATCCCACAAGAGCTGCAGGTCTGGAGATGCTCTGACCCAGTCGTCTAGCCATCACAATTTGGCCCTTGTCAAAGTCGCTCACATCCTTACGCTGGCCCATTTTTTCTGCTTCCAACACAAAGTTCAAAGTTCAAAATGTTCACTTGCTGTCTAATATATCCCTCCCACTGCCAGGTGCCATTGTAACGAGATAATGTTATTCACTTCACCTGTCAGTGGTCCTAATGTTATGGTTGATCAGTGTATATTACTGATTGCGAATGAATGTCGCATTTTTTTTTGGCAGAATTGTGAACCCAACTGTATTCATGTGTGATGATGTTAGTCCCCATAGTAGCCATTTCATTGTAGTGAGACCATTTCTTGGAAACTTGACCTCACTGTATAAAATGACCTGTGGTGACCTCTAGGATAATCACAGCCTCATGAAACTTTACAGCCACAAACTAGAGACCTATAGCGTTCAAAGGATGGATGACTTTCCTAGCTACATTGACAATAAGGGGGTTTCTGAGCTGTTTACATAACAGAAGTGCTCGCCATCCAAACGCCGAAAAATGCAATTCTTGCAGAAATCTCCATATGTCAGGTTTTTGATCTCAAATCAGCTTTTTCTATGGTGTTCCTCAAGGTCTTGGTGTCTTAATGTGGTATTTTGGAGTTTTAAAAAAAAAAAAAATCATTTTTATCAATTCTGGAGATAATATTCTAAGCCCTTGTACAGAACCGGATATGTCATATGAGTGTGCAGGGCGGTGCAGTCCTGTGGGTCTGATGCACGTTCATTATGGCGAGGAAAATAACTCTGGATTCAGCTGTTAGTTCATTTTACAACTTTTAGGACATCATGATTTAAAGGTAGCCTACTGTTTTTGTAACTTCTTAAACTCTTATAAATTATTGCGAGTCGGTGTCCCATGCGTGCTCATGTGTAGCTACGCTGTTCAGACACAAACTACACGGAAGCACCAAAACCGCAAAGTTCTATCTAGTGAAGCCCGTCTGTTAAACAGTGTTAACTCTTCCTGCTTCAGCCTCCTGTCGTTGACTTAACGGCCAACAGGTGTCGCTGTTAACAAGCAGTTTGTGATTCTTACATAGAGTCCCTTTAAATGAGGGCTATTTAAAGTGTTCCTACTGGGAAGTTGATTTAACTCAAAAAGTATCCTCTGATTGACATACGTCTCTTTATATACAGCTATAACCATGAGACTGATAACCATGAGACTTTTCAGTCCAAAGTGGCGGCAGCGCGACCGCACCGCCATCGATCTGCTGTTGTCAAAAAAGCAGCAGAGCTTCGTCTCTTTGGTTGCAGCTGAACGAACAACTTTCACTTCTCATCAAACGTCCATTGGCTCAGTCCACATCCACTCTTTCCGTTATTACTTTTCACAATAAAACCCCTTGACATACATAATAATTACAGACACGTATTTAGGATTTTCGTGTGGTTTATTCGTCCCGGTGTGTCACAGTTAAATATGCCATTAAACAGTAACTGCAGTCGTCGCGCTATTACTGGTAGCACCACCGCCTCCCCACCTACATCATCTAACATGCCTTTACTTTGAAAACCCCCAGCAGCCCTCATGGCAGCCCTGCGCCACTTTTCATTTGACTAGTTCTCCCACAATGCAACGCGCATCTGTCATGGCTGCTCACTGATGCCGCTTGCACCACATGGAAACAAACATCACATCAGACCTGAGACTGACAAACACCTACCGGCTCTGTTAGGAACAGAGACTCATCACCAGATTTCATCATCTCGGCCCGTCCAGACTGGAGGAGGCAACAACAGGAGGCACTAGTCTTTAGCCGGAACCAGAACCCGAACCTGAACCAGGACCAGAACCCGAAGCGGTGGTGATGCAGATGGAGGTCGAGGTCCCGGTCCTCCGGGGCTTTCTAACAGCCAGCGAGGCAGCGGACTGGAAGCAGAGTGTCTTCAGTACAGCAGGTGAGACACCAGACTGTCTGTTATTATGTCACCACATTACAGCTTCAGTTAAACTGAATTAATAATAATATAATAACTGCTCAGCGAGCTGTCAGCAGCAGTCTGTGCTGTTCTCTCTCTCCTGTGTGTCTGAACGTCTTGCCAGACCTCATTCACTTTTTCGGCAATAGTAACTCATGAGCATCAGTACCGTTATATACCTCATGAAAGGTTAATACTTGATAGCGATTTTAAATGTTTTGAGTGTTTTTTCTATTCGGCATGTATATATTGTAATTTGGGTTCATGTAAATTGAAATAAAATGCACTTGTTTGAGTAATATTAGCATTAGTTCGCCCAAATCTTCTCTCAAAGTCAGACCGCAGTCCTGCGAGCTGGCTGCCCATGTCGTTGTCCTGTCGTTATGCAGGACTATGTCGTTATTCAGGACTATGTGTCCACTAATAAGACAGCGCGATGTTTCTCTGACACACTTCACATCTGGAGTTGTGACGTCTTCATGTCATTACTCTTGTTGTCATGTGTCAGCAGAGCCGGTGTGCGAGATGAACTGGTGGCTGAATTAAAGCTCCAATAGTCAGAATGTTTTTGGCATCATTGGGCAAAAAAATCCATAATAACCTTTCAGCATATTGTAATTCGAGTGTTCTGAGAGAAAACTAGACTTCTGCACCTCCTCATGGCTCTGTTTTCAGACTTTAGAAAATCTAGCCCGTGAAGGGAGACTTTGACCAATCACAGGTCATTTCAGAGAGAGAGCGTTCCTATTGGCTGTGCTCCGATCATGTGACAGCTAAACCGTGCACTACAAGATGATTCTGAATACATTTGAGGCAAGAAATAGGCATTACAGTAACATAATATTGTTTCATATTTGATCAGCGCTGCCTAGTTTGACCGTTTGGTCGGAGTTCGCCAGTGATGGACAGCCGGCTCTCATAGACAGCAGATGGACAGCAGACCTCAGATCAGCTCTGACTGCTTGTTTTCCTCAGGTCTGTGAAATCTTGCAGATGCCGTTAGGAGCACCGGAGGACACCGGAGGAACATGATTTTTTTCAGATTAACTGTTTCATGCATTACAGTCCATTATAGCGACCGTTTATAAAAATACCGGTTTTAATCATATTTGCTCCAATATCGCCTACTTCAGCTTTAAGTGGCCTAAGCCTGTAGGTGAAACATACAGTCTGTTGTTTAAACTTTACACCCAGCTCCACCGCAGCAGCGTGGAGACGGCTACTGGTGGCAAACTGTGAGCGCTCAGATTAACTTGTGGTGCAGCAGCTGTAGCCTATCTACCATCGATTATGTTTTATATTTAATGCTACAGACAATCATCTCTCTCATCACAACGATATTCTTCACTGTGCAGCGCACATTCACCCAGATTAGACTGTTAACTCTCATTTTGTAACTAAAACAGATAATCTGCAAAAAATCATGTGTCCTCTGGTGTCCTCCGGTGTCCTGTGTTTCACAGACCGGAGGAAAACAACCAATCAGAGCCAAGCTGGAGCCTGCTGTTTCTGAGCAGTTGTCAATCACTCGCAAACTCCGATCAAATGGTCAAACTAGGCAGCGCTGATCAATTATGAATCAATATTCTGTTACTGTAATGCCTATTTCTCTCCTCAAATGTTTTCAGAATCCTCTTGTAGTGTACTGTTTAGCTGTAAAATGAGAAAGTTTGTGACCCGGCAGCCATGTTGAGATCAGTTGAGGATATACCAAGCACCGCCCATCAGACAGAGCACATCTTCTCATTTTACATATAATAATAGCTTTATTTTGCTTTTTTGCCTGTGCAGTTCTAAAAACCACCAGCTGATGTAGTTTGTTCCCAGAAGTTCAACACCACCCCTCTTTTTTTACAGCACAAGAGCCTTTATGATCTGCAGTCTGCCAATACTTTCAGAGACATTTTGATATATTGAAAGTAAACAGGATTAAAGTTGGGACAAAGAGTTTCCTTATGTCCCTGGTTTTAAAAACCCAACATCCATCCGTGCATGGAGAGATAGCAGCAGAGCAGATTTTGGCGTCAGAGATGGTGTTTTGTAATACGTTTAAATGCCGTCCATGAAGCTGCGCCAGTCAGCTGGAAATAGTTTGAATTCCCGATCCAGCAGAAGAGATTGCATATTAGTTTTAGCATTCAAGGCATGCCGAGTTGTGTGGAGATTGGCTGGACATCGGTCCCTCGGATTTAAAGAGATCGAAAAGGAAAGACAATCATGGAGGAGGGTTGAAGCTGTTTCTTTTGTCAGTACTCTCCTTATTTTGGAGTCATGGAGACGATTAGACTGTGTGTCAAGTTAGCCAGGCTTCGTCATGCAGCTCAGAACCCCAGCTAAACTGTACGCCTCGTCTTTGTGGAATGGTTCAATATGCTCATCGACTTCATGAGAAGATTAGACAAATGTGGGGAGATGGATCGTCCAGTTGGCTAGAGCTTAGTGGCCTGCCAGTTTCTTTAGGAAATTAGACAAATTCTATTAACACCGCTGTTTTCTTTGTGCTCTTGATTAAAAGCCTACTACACCACTGTTGTCCACTTGGACTTTATCATTATTTTGACATACAACCTGCTCCCTATTTTAATGCCTACAGAGCATTACTTTTTGACGTGAAATCTCGGGAGATGGTTTCAAACGTGACTAAAGGTGGTACATATCGGATGTTTTCTCTGGCCTTAAAGGTCCCATTTTATGCTCATTTTCAGGTACACACTTGTATTTTGTGTTTCTACTAGAACATGTTTACATGCTGTGATGTTCAAAAAATCCCTTTATTTTCCTCGTACTGTCAGCCTGAATATACCTGTAGTCACCCTCTGTCTGAAACGCTCCGTTTTAGCTCATTTCAACGGAATTGCGTTGCTAGGCAACAGTTTGGGTCCATGTTTACTTCCTGTCAGCTGATGTCATTTACATACACTGCAACAGGAAATAAACTGGGACACATTAGGAATGTTTACGTTAAAACCATGTAATGGTCTAAATATTGTAGATTGTAGAATTGTTACATTTTAAAGTTAAATGCATCAATCTGGTTCCCACGACAAAAAGCCAATGGGATTTTTCTTTTGGATTATTGCAGAAAATCAGCTCTGTGGCAAACAAACGTTTATGATACTTACACGTTTTGTTCAGCAAGATAATAACCACTAATGAACACCACTTTATGATTTTTGAAAGTAAAGTAAAAAGTTAACATTAGGCTATAAACGAAATACACCACGGTCGCATGAGCGCGAGTATACACAACAAGGCTGTCAAGGAGGACGAGTCGGCGTGATGACGTTTAGTCGTCTCATTTAGCCACTTGTTAGCAACCGCCTTTTGAAGACACATAAGCTTCAAAATTGTGAGATATTTGTTGATGTATTTTATATCATAGAACAAAACGTTAAAATCTCTTCAGCTCGTGTTAACCACAGACCTTATTTCAGACATTAACTAAACACCCATTGACTTCCAGACGAGGGAAAAGGAAGTGCTAAAATGCAGACTTGTTTCTGGGTTTTAGGACTCGTTCCTGCAGCACACTTCAGATGAATAGGGTAGCAGAACGAGTGGAAGTGTATGTACAGTATGTGTGTGCGCATCCTAATTGATGGTTATTGGTGAACTTGTGGAACATGTGGTCACATGAATTGAACTAAATGAGTAAGCACGTGCTTTAAATGTGAACTCACTCTAAGCTGCGTTCTTCCAGAGGCGGGCTGTCTGCTGGAGTCCTTGATGGAGGGGGACTTTGAGGCGGTTCTGCTGAGTCCTCAGGTGTTAGATCTGCTCACTGGAGACGGCAGCTGCAGCGAGGGGGAGGACATCGAGGCCTACCTGGAGAAACGGGTCCTGCTGTACCTTACTGGTGGCGCCAACGATGACCAGACCAACAGGTAATACCAGCAGGGAGGGACACCAGCCATCAGATGATCGATGTATATCGGAACAGCTTCAAAAGTTACCTGCTAATGTCATGCTGTTTTTTTTTTAAAACCACTGCTACAAAAGACAAAGTCAAAGACATATACAGCACAGGCATGCCCCACTCTTTCTTCTCCAAACAAAAATATATGAACTTTAAATTAAAAAAAAATCACTTTGACATGATTTTTGACTGCTAACTAATTGCGATTTCAGAAATATTAATGATAACAATAAATAGGTAAATAAGAGTGTCTCCACTTTTAGCGTAGCACAGAGCTGTTCTGTTCAAGACTGCTTGTTTGTTCTCCTTTCACCGCCTCTATTCTTTTTGTCGTGTGAATTATTAATTTTTAATAAGGACAGCTTAAAATTTCCCTTCTCGCTCTCAGGGGAGAGCTGTCTGCGAGTAAATGTCGAACGCAGCATATATTGCTCTTCCTCCGATTGGATCCTTTTTCCACTCTTCTATCACTTCCCATCATTTCCTCAGCCTAATAGAAAGGCAGTAAAGCATGTCGCTGGTAGTTGCCTTTTTTTTTTTTTTTTAAAACCCTCTAATTGCCTGGAGAGTGAGGCAGCTAGAAAAGGACATTTTAGTCACTGTGCCTTACTATAAACTTGTGTTATGTGAATATTTTTATGAATTCTTTAGATATTCTCTTTTTCTTCTCTTGTTTCTGTCCACTAAGTTCAATGTGTGTCTTCAGCTATAGCTCAGTGCGTAGAGTGGTTGTCCTTTAACCTTAAGGTTGGTGGTTCGATCCTCGGTTCCTGCTGTCTGCATGTCGAGTGTCCTTGAGCTGAACTGCACCTGTACGTATATGATGAATCTAATAAAGTTTAAATCTTGTCTCTCCTGCTGCAGGGAGCTCGCAATGATGGCCCTGGCTGCCTCCTGCCTCCACTTGTTTGCCCAGAGTAACTGGACCGGTCCTCCCGTCTCCATCCATATCTCTGACCTGCTGCCTCCGGCCCTGCTCTCCTCTCAGGTATGATACCATCTCATCATGGAAATAAACCCCAAATTACAAGAAAATAGTGACATCCTCTCAACCACCTAATACTCACTGAGATACTTATTTCACTTGATTATAATTTATCATTATAAATGATGATAAACCTGTTTCCTACGTTTTTTTTTTTCTTGATTGGTGGTTCATTATATATTTTTTTAATATATTTGAAGCATTAGAGCAGAGTAGAACCAGAGAGAGCTTTAGACGGGCACGGTGCAGAAGAAGTCTCCAGTAATGAAGCCTCCTCCCTGGGGTCCTAATTACACCGGGTTGAGGAGATTGCTTCCTCCAGGCGCCGCACCGCTGACGGCTGAATGGTGTGTTTCACACTGCCATTACCCCAGAAGAGACAGCCATTTCTTTTATCAAAGTAATTCCGTTGGCATCAATGATTTATCTGTGCTGTCACACCATGGAGCCCGTGTTATAAAGCAGGTCTCCCGTACATGCATGATGGCGCAGGTGAAAGGGAGGACAAAACGTGGCACAGCCATCGTCATGTGGATTTAACTCATCTAGGAACCAAGAGATAAACTCGGTCATAAACGCGTATTGCATTAGTAATTTCAGCATTAGTCAAAAATTTATAGAAACGTATGAGACGATATAGACATAAATAAATAAGTAAATGAGGTAATGCTTTATATTAAGGTTACCTAATAAGTGTTAATAGGTAATAAGGCCCTTACAAGTCCTTATAAGATGCTTATTAACAATGTGTTGATAAGACTATATAAGTGTTAATAATAGCATTATAAACGCGTTTATTGTTAGATTATAAGACAGTTATGAGCACTTCAGTATAAATTGACCCTGGATACGAAGCGTCCGTAGCGCAAAATAATGTAACGTTTCTAAATAGGTAAGACCGAGCCCTCTCCTCTTCTCCACTTTTATCTCCTCTCCCTTTCAGACAAGGCAGACGAGCGCTTGCGTCTGCCTTTCTGTTCACACGAGGAGCGCAGTGAGACCCCGCGGATCCATGCGGGACGTCAGTTGAGTAGGCGGTCCTTCAGTGTGGTCCAGGACACACTCGCGTACACACTGCTAAAAGAATGTGGCCATATGAGGCCCAGACCATCTCCGAATGTGGTCTGAGAGATCGGATCTCAATGCGTTCTCGAGTGCGTTCACAACTGTAGAGCTGTCCACTCGGGATCGGATCACTCAGGACGCATGTTAATACCGGGTTAGTTTAGGCAATCGGGCCAACATTCATTCAGTCTAATGTTTTTCAACTGATTTCAAACTGATTTTGAATTTTCAGTATTAGCCTCAAAAATATAACCAGTATTGATCAGGCTGTATTAGGGCTAAAGCTATCGATTATTTTAGTAATTGAGTATTCTACCAATTATTCCATCGATTAATCAGATAAAAAATACTTTTGCTTTATTAAGGAGCAATAATAAATGTACAACAACCAATTGATTTCCCCCATTTAATGCATTTCAGTGCCATATTACATTCTGTTAAATGCAAACACGTGAATTTTACAAATAATATTCATATATTAAACAAAGCCTCAATGCAAAGGATTTGCATAGAGGATTTTTAGTACTCAAGTTACTCGAGGAATTGTTTCAGCCCGAGGCTACACTCAAAGCTTTTTGTTTCCTCCGTAACTACGGCTCCTTCATAGAATCCTAATCTTAACAGCTGCGGTTACAGAACTTAACTAAAACGTGCGTATCTTTGACTGGCAGCCCCGGACCGTGGTTGAGTCTATCCACTCCAGCCTGCTCCTGGATGGGGAGTCCGTGTACAGCCTGGTGGCCAACCCCTTTCTCCTCCTGCTGGCCAGGGTCATTCTCACCAAGTGCTCCTCCAAGATGGACAGCCTCCAGGTAAGACTGTCTTTTCTGTCACAAACACCTCTTCCTGATGAATTATTTTTTTAAGGTTATTTTGTTTAATGGTAAAGAACATTTTATCATTGATAATGCTATAGTATCTAGGAAGAGGTCATTTTAGTCTTTTGTGCGAGTCGGCCTCATAGTGCCAACAGTAACAGTAACAGTGTGCGTGAGATTCTAACTGGTGACTTTTCACCCGGTGACATCACAGTTGGGTGTGGTTAAAGGTCCAATAACACTTCTGACCACAACCGCTCCCATTGGTGATGCTGGGTGTAGTCAGGTGAGACGGGCTTGAGAATCTTCACCAGAGTAGGGCAGCGAAACGGTGCTTTGGCGAAGAATTTACATGATTCACCATTAAACAACCAACTGTACTTGGTCAAACATGCTCCTAAACTTTACCTACTTCATAGCAGTCCAGGCCTGAGGACGTCTACATGCCGGTATTTTTATTTCATTCAGTCAAACATCATTGGAGTCACCGGAGTCTTCCACAAGCTGTTCGTTGTTTACTTTCATTATGATAGTAGTGGGGGAGTGTCTTTTGGGGGAGGCCTGAAGGGACGGGCTGTCAGTGTTGCCAACTTGGCGACTTTCTTCGCTAGATTCAGGGACTTTTTTGGAGCCAGTGCTGCTAGCTACTTTCATTGGAGAAGAGTTGGCAACGCTGGGCTGTTTCTCTTGCTAGTTTCTCAAGATTACCAACTCAGTTTTAAGTGCATGACTCATAACATAACACCGCTCCCTCCAGATGATGTTTTTCACCCTCCTCTCCTGTACCCAACTCTCTTCATCCATATTCCAACCCCCTCTGGCAGCCGCTCATAGCTCACTGCACAGTAAACAGTAAAGACGGAAGGAGAAAGAGAAGCTTTGCCGGTCAGGAGACAGGTGTATATGTGTATGCTGCTGACACCATGAATATATGTGTGAACATGCTTAGTTAGAGTGTGTGTGTGTGTGCTGGAGGATATTGAATCAGTGAGACAGACAATTAAACCTCCATGTAACCGTGCTACAGAGGACGGGGTCATCTTGCATCGGAAATGAGGCAGGAGATATCCTCCCTGACACGCACATAAGATCTTTACACGGTTCACTTCTACTCTCCCAGCGCTGAACGAGAACAGGAAGGTACAAGGGGTAAAGGGGGTTTTGCTGTAAGAGGAAATATTATATAGCACTAACATGGCTGCAAGACATTACATGTTTTTTTTTCTCCCCGCCGCATTGTGTTCTGGTCAGACCCCAAAAAAGCAAGGGAGTTGGCTGTTTTTGAATGCGTTGTCAGCACTCGGCTCCAGCATACAGCCCTCTGGATGTCGGTGTTTTATTTGTGCTGAAGGGGCCTCGAGCAGCATTTTATGTTTATTTATTAACCTGAGACTCTTTCTGAGCTCAGAGTATGTTGTATTATTGACATCACAGTGAAAATAACACATTTCTATTGTAAGATATATACCTATTTAATATAAACGCCTTAGACCATTTTACACCTGGCATTAAAATGCGTCTCGTATCCAGATTGTATCTAGAAATGTAACCCTGATTATATTTAGGGAGGTAGGAATGCAACATAAAAGTATAAAGGACGTTCCCTCCCCGGTCCCCAAACTGCAGTCTCAGGACTTCATTTTAAGTTTAGTACAAAAAAAAAAAAGATTTATTACTTAAACTCAAGTTGACAAACGATAAGATGAAACGATATAACTCAGGGTGAACAAAGGCCAAAATAATTGATCCTCTCAAACTAACTGATTAACCCTGAACAAAACAAACAGTCACTGAATCTGGCTCCGTAGGATACAGCAGAAACAGGAGAAAAGATTATTAAAGAAAAATGGCAGTTCACCCCTACCAATAAAGTGCTATCTTAAGCAACAATAAAAACTACAACAAGTTACACAATTACGAAGCCAACTAGGGAACTAAGTCTACGAGTTCATGGCCATGATGTTGTAATGCTTCACATAAAATGTGATCCCAATTGGCCTGATGGTGGCGCTATAATTGACAGCAGAAAAAGCGATACATTTTAAAGGCCGGCCCCGTCACACCATAAGTCTGGTTGACTTGAAATTTGACGTGCAGCTCTGTGTGTTCTACAAAAAAGCCTCAAGAGCCCCTAGATTTTCGTGACTAGTTTTTTCAATTTTTTGAAGAACACATCTTTGACATCTCCTCCTAAACTGTACGTCAGATTGGTACCAAACTTTCTGTGGATCATTATTGGACCAAGCTCATCAAAAAGTTATCGAAAGCTTGTTGATATCGTCGATTGCGTTTTGAAGATATTCATCAATGAACTTCAGAATGGCGTGACTCAGCACATCAATAGACCTTACTCCACAACCATTGGGTCCATCATCTCGAAACTTGCAAGATATGTCCACAAGAGTACCTGAAACATACCCTGAAAATTTCATATAAATCGACCACTAGAGGGTGCTATAAATTAAGACTATACATCAGAAATTTGTCCAATCAATACAAAACTCGCAGGATATGTTTTATAACCAAGTTTGTAAAACTATTTACAAATCGCTCCATAGGTGCAAATTTGGCCATAAATCAATTTGGTTTGTCCAAACATCACCAAACTTGCTCAATCTTTTTGTTTAAGTTGTGGAAACGTCCTCAAAATTCCAAGATGAATTCTCATTTTAATTCAGTTCATGGACTAAACTTTTTTTTTCATTTATTCTCACGTTCTAATTAGTTTCTCTTTCTCTTTTTTTTTCTTGTGTATTTCTAGCTGCTGTCCTGGTGGACCCTGCGCTACATCAGCCTGCACCAGCAAATCCTGGAGGCCTGTTCTCCGCAGCTCCTCAGCTTGGCCCACAGCTGCATCGACAAAGGTCTGTGAACACTATAACGTGAACATCCCTGTACTAGGGGGTGTAACAGTACACAGACGTCACGGTTCAGTTCATACGGGTTTAGGAGTCACCGTTCGCTGCAAGTTCGATACAGCAAAAAAACAATAAGTGTGCTTCAGTGTCGGGGCGGGGCAAACTATCACTAATGAAAGAGGAAGGCTGTATTTGAAACTGCATACTATACTAGTAGTACGTAATGATTTGGCCATAATGTAGCAAGTAGAATCCAGTATGCAAACAAAAGCAAATCTACAGTAAGCCAAAAATACCCAGATGTTGTGCGGATTTGGAAAAAATCTCCAATATGCATCGGACCAGTCTACCTCGCCTACGCCAACAGAACAGTCTACGGTCACAACAACAGTGGCCAAAAAATAGCACGTGTTTTTTACATTTTTCGTAGCTATTTCATTATGAAATTCACTTCGGAGAATTTTTGAGGCGAGAAATCAACTGTGTAGATTTTGAATATTGGAAGTTTTACGAAAATTGATGGTGAATTAAAAAACTTACTGCAAGCCAAGGCCTGTGGGGGTTGCTACCTGGCCAGCCGGGCAGTAACTCTCACAGACCACTATGAGCTGCAGCTCTTTCTAGAGACCGGTCTCATAGACAAGAGGCTTTTATTTCTCTGTTGACAGATGGTTTGATTAAATATCACAACTCAAATGTCCATTATATTAATGGGAACCTGTGATTATCTGCCTTTTTGGAGTTGAAAAGCTCCACTATCGCCAGTGGGCATACCTCACTCACCAGCCGGACAGTCACACTCACAGAGCGGCTGCAGAGCAGCGGGTAGTGGCGAGGGAAAGAGTAGCCTCTGACTCTTTTTGAACATTACTCTAATATCTGTAGGGAGATCAGTCCACTGTTTAGTTTCTGTAACTGAAAAAGCAGTTTTAGTAAATGTTGTGGATCAATGTTTTATATTTCCCGTCTCCCCTCGTCGACGATCCTGTTTGTCTGACTTCACTATGAGCTGTTAGAATAAATAGTTTAAGGGGTGGTGGAGCTAAACCATGCAGTATCTCATAAAGTAAACAAATATTTGGTCATAAATAAATTTTAAAAAAAATCAAAGCTCAATAATTTATTATTATTACAATATTTGTATTTTTCGCTAATATTGCAATAGTAGTATGTTCGTTTGTTTTTTGTTGAGTGCTTTAAGAGCTTGTTTAAATGCTAAAAAAAAAAGGTATTCTAAAGCAAAGCAAAAAATTGGAATTCTTCTCTGTTCTCTTTCACAGTGCTGAAATGCCAGTCTCTGTTGTCGAAGCAGAGAAACCTGGCTATCCAATTCCACCTGGAGTGTGTCTACATTAGTCTGACCTACTATGATTACCAGCCAGCCAAGGAACACATCAAGAAGGCCCAGGAGCTCTCGGGGCTTAATATCAACACGGCTGGTACGTAGAGTACAGCATCATCTGGTATTGGAGGATAATTGAAAGACTTATTAAAAATTCATAAGAGGAGGCTTTCATACCCGGTAATGACCCTCCTAACGCCGGGTTCACACTGGCGCGTAGCGCCACGACTTTCGGCGAAGTGCTGCTCACGTCCTTTTGGCGCCCGCGTAAACCAATTGGGCCGTTCACACAGGACTGGCAGTGGCGCGGAGCTTCGGCTAGTGATCTTCAGCAATCGTTTCGACAAATCTGGCAATAAAACACAGTGATAAACTACGATAAACAATATAAATTATATATTAAATATGATATAAATAATCAGATTCTGATGAATGATAAAATATGCATATTGCAATATGATCGCCAATGCTTTCGATTTTCCTTTCCCTCTCCCTGCTGTTCTCCTGGAGTTTCAAGTTCCCCACTGTGTACGTTTGCACGGAGGCATCTACCCAGCATGCTCCCTTTCACAAGGGCCTCGCTGCCGACCCGCTTCCACAGTCAACGGGCTGGTCAGAGAGCAGGAAGCCTTAGTTATTTCAACTGGGAGTTAGGCTAGCCTGCCTAATGCCCCCACCGTCTCAGACCAACATTCTGGACCGTAGCATCAGCCAAATGAGTAATCCGATTCTGCAGCCGCAGGTCGTGTGATGTGTTGTGATAGATTCCAGTAGAGGGGGGGAGTCTGTGTAAGTTAGAACGATGGTCACGATATTATAACCCTAGTTCTGTAAGCACAGGCGGAGCCCTCTAACAAGGGCTCCTGCGCCGCTCGCTGAAGAGAGTGTAGGATGACAGTAAGCGATTTGTGCTGCCTTATATACCTTGGGGTCCGCATATATTCAGGAAGGCTACGTAAATCATTAGTGGTTGAATGCCTCATGATTGGAAGAGAGTATTACCCAGTAGAGGGCTCTGCCTCTGCTTCTAGAACTAGGGTTGCAATATCGTAACATTCGTTTGTCATTGTCGTTTAGGCTACTTATTCCACATATTTGTTAGTCGTGTTGAAACAGAGAGCGAGTGCAACGAGCAGACGGACAGACAGACAGACAGACAGACAGACAGACCGACCAGACAGAGCAGAATCGCTTGTGGAGCGTAGAAATGCGTTTCTGGCGTGATCGGCCAGGCTACTTCTCGCGCAACAATTGACAGTGCGGCACTTCCGCGTCCATTGTGAACCTGGTGTGAGCCCAAATTTATCAAGCCTTAGTGATAACTTGATTGAATGTAACAGCCGATTGTATCTGGGCAATCTAGGTGCTCTTGGCAAACGGACCCATTTCCAGCAAAAGTACCTGGCTCAGCTCATTCTTGAGGTCGAGAGAAAGCAGGACCAGTCTGGTCAGATGGATGATGAGGCCAGTCTCACCCCCACACCTCAGGCCAGCCTGCCCAAGGTATGGTCTCTGTTTGTCTTCTTTCCAACTTGCTATTTTTTTCATACTTCATTTACTATTGAACCTTTTGTTGTTCAGATGACTGACTGTTGAGCTCTGCTTGAATGATACAAAATGGGGCCGCAAATGGCAGCTTCGGTGTTGCACTCTCTAGTATTTTGTTGGTCATTGATGCTTTACATATATATATACTGTATATATGTGGCTGCAGCATGTATTTACACATCTGACTCAGTGTGTGTTTCCATGTGCTTACAGGACTACAGTCTTGGTGATGAAACCGTGCTGGATAAGATCAATTTAGCGGAGCCAGATCAGCATGAGCTGCCTGACCTCAGCGTTGAGGAGCAGGCCGTCATCCTGGGCGTTTGGTAAGTCCTCTACCTCAGACATCAGTACTGTTTCTTCAGCATTCTGTTAAATCAGTTGATCTAAGGTCGGGCTCACACCTAAAGGTCCGGTTCCTGAATCGAACCAATGCGAAGATGATACATTGTCCGGTTTGCGTTCACAAAGACAAAACTCAAACGGTCCAGAAATTGTAAACAAAACTCACGTGGTGGAAATGTCATTCGATTATTGGTCAGGCAGTTGGCAGGTAAAGAGACAATAGAGACAATAAACCGCTCCTGATTTTCTAGCTGGATATCATGGAGCACCGTCAGATTCGGTTCATGTTGGTGTTGATCTGGAGCACATATCAGCAAACTTTAGTAGAGACAGCGGCTATTAAATCATTTATTAATGCAGGCATTTCGAGGAATACGCTGTCATCATCTTCAGCCCATATGTTAAGGAGGCATCTCACTTCGTCATGAGTCCAGGTTTTGTCCCCTGCCACTCGACATTTTGCTAGCAAATGCGCTAATAGCCACCGGTAACCAAAACAGAAAAAGGTTCTTTTAACCAATAAAATGACGCATTAAAGGGACTGTTTGTAACTTTCTAAGCGTATAAATGTAGCGGGTCGGCACACATGCGCGCTCACATATGCGCGCTCGCGTGTGGCCGCTGTCTCGTCTCCTCTGCCTGCTCGCCTTCACTCAGACAGCGCGCGCGTTCTCGCGTACTCGCTCCACCTCTAGACGTGAACGCGCGCTCACTCCACACTGCAGAAGAGTTAGTTTAGCTCTGAGAATATCTAGTGAATGTACAGTGGATGTTTGTGCAGAAATAAATGCTGCAGCTCCTCCAGACCAACAGAGGTTTCCCGTGTCTTGGGAAGTAACGGGGCTCCGTTATTGATATTGTGGTTTTAGCTGACGTGTGTCGCCTCACTGTTTTGAGCGATGCTCGTTCATGTCCATTTAGAGCGAGCACAAGCACGAGCCCGACGCTGACTTTCGTTGATTTCACGGCCACAGGTGTCGCTGTTAAGAAGCATTTCTGAAAGTTACAAATAGTCCCTTTAAATTGTACGCTACCTGTGATTGGTTCGAATAATGTTCACACCAGAAATGAACCGCTCCAGAGTTCACTTGACAGCGGGCCGAGACAACCCCTTCGAGGCGGACCAGGGAGCTAAGAGTGGACTACTTGATTACTATAAGTGAACTATTTAACCAGCGTTTGTAGAGGAATGATTCTGTCCCAAGCTGTTTGATCACTATAATCAGTTGATCACTGTTTTATTGCTCTACACTTTATTTTGAAAATGAGAACAAAAGCAGCAGGTTAAACCACTGTTCATTTAACTTGAATAGAAGTTGGTTTATTATATTTTTTGTTAAATATTGCATTGCCTTGTATCTTGAGAACTGAATCAGCAGGTCCTACAGTTGCACTTTTTATTATTTTCTAATAAAAGGTGTATGTATTAGCCATTAATCGTTGTTTACTTGTTTATATCCATAATTAATTTATCCCTGATTACCTTACAAGAAAAACTTTGAGGAATCCTGACCTGCACTGTCCAGTATCAGATATTTATTTCACAGTCACACTGATTGAATTTTTGGCAAAAAAAGTTACTGTATCGATTTCAAATCATTGAATTGTATCGTATCGCTCTAGATGAGCCAAAGATCGTCCTTTAATTGTATCGGAACCATTGAAATCGTATCATTGTAAAAACGTTTCGTTACATTCCTATGACGTTAGCATTTAGCTTAAAGCACAGCTTCACAGAGCTGCTAACATAACTGTAGACTCAGTCTTGTTTCATAAAGTATATACTGTTGACCAAGAAACACTGTTGTCTTGCAGCACTGACTTCCAGAAGAATAACCCTGTCCACAAACTGACTGCAGAGGAACTTCTTGCCTTCACATCTGTAAGTGATCGTTTATTGTTTTTGTGACATTGTAGTTATAGATGCTCGGTTTGTGTCGCATTGCCCATAAAAACTAAATCAGAAATACATGATACAATTGATTTTCATGCATTTGCAGTTCAACGTTTGAACCTATTTAAGTCAGCAGTCGTACATTAATTTGTATTGATGCGTCTTTTGGTAACCTTTGTTTCTTTGAACCGCACTCACTGATATTAAAATCTCAAAGCCCTTTTGACTTTGAACAATATATAAATCTTAACTAGAACTAAACAATCAATCAAATTAAAACCACCATTGCCATGTAATAGAAAGCAATATTCAAATCACAAAAGCTGGGATTAAAATAAAACATTTAAAAAAAAATGTTTAATAATACACAATCTAACCAACCTGCTGCTGCGTCCCTGTGTGTGTGTGTAACAAGCAGAGTGTACGCTTGTTATGAACCTGCCTGTGTAGACACATCTTACTATCTGAATGATGAGCCCTTTAAATGGCAGGAAAATACTGCGCCAGACTTTAGACCAGGTTTTTGTTGGTCACTTTCTGCTGCCTCAAGATAGAAATGCGCCAGACCACACCTCATTTTAAGACCATGGGCACACAGATGGGGGCGCAAGTACATTTGCTTTTTACACAATGCTGGCGTGAAAATGACAACTGCGTCGGTCTGAAACTAGCAGTGACAGTTGCGCCGCTTTGCGCCGGGTGTAAGATAGGGCCCCCTGGTGTCAGAACACATGATTGCAGTTTGCCATCTCTAAAGACTAAAAGGAGGATTAGTCACCCTCCATACAGCAGACCAGGAGGCAACTGCTTGGCTCAGAGACTTCTGCATGAATCATCTGCAGCTCCTGTACACTCACTGCTGGGTTCATCCCAGCATTACAGAAAGGAGCGGGTCTAGTCTAGGTCTTTCATCGGTTCAGATGCGTAGATGTCCAGACTGTCAAAACTCACAGCAAGGGGTGGTTGTGGTAGTTGTCAGGTCACACACTCATACTTTGAATGATAATAATTTGATTTTTTAACCAAATGAATACAAAAGTCATGTATTGATTTCTTAGAATTTCTTTTTTTTTTTTTTTTTGATTTGATTTTGATTTTAACGTTTGAGTCCCAACATTGAGATTTCATTCAAGGCAGAATGTCTGAAAGGATTGACGCCATGTGCATCAACCTCTTTATCTGCTTTACCAGACTTTAAGACAAGCAGCTATTAGATACCAAGGATGCAGGATGAACCCATTACCCTAGAGGGAGAGAGATAGCAATCAATCAAGCAGAGCAGAGCAGAGAGAGCAGGGCTAAGTACATGTTGTCACAGCTGTTCTTTACTATCACAGTAACTTTGAAACCGAAGTCAATGCTTAATTTTATAAGACAAGCTAGCTGTAATGCAGAACCACATTTTTGTCTGAGATTTTCATGCCCATGGTATTGTTTAATGGTATATAAATTGCTAGCATGGTGGTGTCTGTGTGTGTGTGTTGTATTTAAGTATAATACAGTAAACGACACAAACTGTCACACCACAGTTCTCACCTGCAGAGTTCATTTTCAGATTAGATTTTCTTTTTTTTGCATTGCATTAATTTTATATTGAACAAACATGAAATACAGCATTTGTATTAATCTCAATCCTGTCATGTAAAAACAAGTATAAAGATATTTGCTGAGAAGGTGCTCCAGAGCATTAATATAGCAGCAGACAATGTTGCTATGTTGCTCGCTATGTAAAGATATAGAGGAGTAATGTCTACCTGAGCAGAGGATGAAGTCGCTCTCCATCTGTGTGTGTGTGTGTGTGCTGTAATCCGAGCTTCTCCATGCTTTGTTTACATAGCCAGGCCGGCCACGCTTGCTTTTTAGTGCACGTTCGTGTATGTGAGTGTTGCCCCAAGTGGCTTGCTTACAGCCGCTGCTCTGCACTGCCGGGGTTTAGCGAAAGGTCAATATAACCGCTTTTCCATAAGCACTTTTGGCCACGCTAAGTCAAACCATGCCGCGCTGATTTGCATTTCCATTACCAATTTTAGCCCGACTTTTATTTACCGTTACCCCCCCCCCCCCACATTGAAGGAAACAATATGCATGTGTATGATCTTACCTCATGAAAGTATTTAAAATGCTATGTGGAAAAAATAACATCTTGCACACTGCTGCTCACTTCTGCTCACTTAAAGGGACTATTTGTAACTTTCAGAAATGCTTGTTAACAGCGACACCTGTGGCCGTTAAGTCAACGAAAGTCAGCGTCGGGCTCGCGCTTGCTCGCTTTACATAGACCTGAACGAGCATCACTCAAAACAGTGAGGCGAGACACGTCAGCTAAAACCACAAAATCACTCTATATTTCACCTGCTTGGCAGTAATGTTAGCTGACCAGACGAAGGTCTCTCCATGAATCAGTGCTGATCCTAGTGTTGGCTTTTCCTGCTTCAGCGTCGGTGCCGGGGCTCTGAAGCAGCGGGGCTCTGAAGCAGCGGGGCTCTGAAGCAGCGGGGCTCTGCAGCGAGTAACGTTATCGCCTCCCGACCGCAGCCGGAGTGAGCAGGAAGACACCGGCACCCGGTCGGACACGATAACGTTTCTCGTTGCGGAGCCCCGTCACTTCACAAGACACGGTAAACCTCTGTTGGTCTGGAGGAGCTGCAGCATTTATTTCTGCACAAACGTCCACTGAACATTCACTAGATATTCTCAGAGCTAAACTAACTCTCCTGCAGTGTGTAGTGAGCGCGCGTTCACATCTAGAGGTGGAGCGAGAGAGCGAGAACGCACGCTGTCTGAGTGAAGGCAAGCAGGCAGAGGAGCAGAGACAGCGGCCACACGGAAGCGCATATGCGAGCGCACGTGTCCCGGCCCGGTACATTTATACGTGTAAAAAGTTACAAACAGTCCCTTTAATGAATGACGTATCGGTTGTTATACCGTCATCAAGTCTGACTTCTTGTTCTTGGTGTGCAAGAACGTCGTAATATAAATAGTACATAAAAAAAACAAGATTATTTGAATATACATTATTTTTAAAAGGTTCCTGGTTGCAGTTCAGCTCATGTCAGAATAAAATAAGAACATCCTCCGTCCTGGACCTATGCCTTATTCTGATTACTACATCCTGGATTCTGGTCAGTAAGTCTAACTTCGGCCTGTTTTGTGCTCATCACTTTCTGAAAAGTTGGACTGTAGTTATCATCCATCCAGCTTCGGAGCCCAGTTTGAGCAATGAGCCGGCAGCAGTTTTATTGTCACTGCATGGGATGGAAAAGCTGCAGGCAGCTGCTGGCTCTGTGAGCAGGCATCTTCCTAGCCTACATGTAGATCCAGGAATTTGCAGGCTGGTTAGATGGTTGTCACATGTCTAGCTGTCTTCATCGATACATTACTTCCCTCGCAGGTAACCCTTCCTCTTTTACAGTCCCCTAACTACCAAGTATTTACCCTGTAAATACATGGTATATAGTAGTATATTATTTGGTAATAACCACTGGTAAATAAGTAGGTAAATACAAAGAAACTACAGATGAAATACTTCACTATAACCCATCAACTGAATCAAATGAAAATGCATGCTAAGCATTTGTCATGTGACTGTTAACACAAACAACAACCATAAGCTCATCTCAAAAGCAATGAAACAAGTAGAGGAAGTTTTTTTTTTTTTTACAGTAGTGTGATAATAACCTGGGCTGGACTGATTGTTTTCTGTTGTATTTGACAGTGTGCATTGGACAATGAGAGTTTTTTTTTTTTTAATAATAATAACAAAACAAAAATAAAGCGTCTACATTGCCGTTTTCATGTCTCAAACCATCAAGCTAATCTCACTTACTACACCTTAAAAATATGTTTAAAATATGAATTAAACTATGGTACTATGGTACTATGGTATATCTCCTGTTTCAGTGTACTTGTTCAAAAAATTTCCATGTTTTAGTTAGTAGTGCTATGGAATATACTGTACGGTACACATTTGTCTATATTGCATGGGGAAGGAAACCACAGTACAGTTTGACTTACTCTGTAAATTGTAATGTCTTCCTTTGTAACGTCGCAGAACATACATGGTAAGAGTTTGTGTTGATTGCACGAGAAAGGGATTAATCTATTACTGAGAATATGGTAAGAACAATCTTAATACCACGGAAACAAACAATGCTTCTTTTACAGTACAGTTTCAGCTCATTTGCTGAGTAAATTGTCATGTTTTTAGTAATATTGTGGAACATATGCGTATGGTAGTTTGTGTTGATTGCATGGGAAAGGGATTAATCTATTACAAATAATATGATAAGAACGTGGTAATACCATGGAAACAAACAAGGCCTCCTCTTACAGTACAGTTTCAGTTTACTTAATAAATAAACTGAAAGAACGTACCCGGTATTTAAGATGTACCATGACACTAGAGGAAAACTGTGCCCGTGGAGGTTGTTACCAGGTAAGTATTGATATAGTCTTTCAACTTAAATAAAAACAATTACATAGTTTCTAAGTTAGATCTAATAAACCGATTACGCAGTTATATCTGAGTTATTACCAACCTAAACCGGTCACAACTACACAGAACTTATTTGAGTTGATGGGTTATAGTGAAGTATTTCATCTGTAGTTTCTTTGTATCTACCTACATATTTACCAGTGGTTATTACAGGTGATTACCAAATAATATTCTACTATGTACCATGTATTTACAGGGTAAATACTTGGTAATTAGGGGACTGTAAAAGAAAGGGTTACCAATTATTCCATCTCTGGAACTCAAGCTTCATCTGAGACAGCAGGGGGCGGGGGGCAAATTTGCTCTAAGAAGTTAGTCTAGAGAGCGTGTTAGCTTAACTCCGAGGTGTGTTAAGTTTGTAGTTGGAAGTGGAGCCAAAGTTTTTCAGAATACAGTTGGGCTCATTGGATCCACAAGAGTCTCAGCTTTGCAGTGATACCCAATTTATGTAACTCCAAGACTGTTTAGGGACCCCAGTATGCAGAAATATTCAGATACACCATTTTAGAATGGGCAAAAATAACACATTTATTTATATATATATATACATATATATAAGTCAAAAAACAGTTTGCTCTCCTGTTTGCTGCACACAAAGGGAGACAAGCAGCTGTATTAAGGTGGGGGGGTTGATGGCGTCATAAAATATGACGACAGACATTTGAAGCTTCATTTGAAAACCTCAATAGAAGCTTTGAATGTAAAAAAAAAAAATGTCATTCTTTACAGCCCTACTGACATCATATAAACAAACCAACCTTGACTTTGTTAAATCATCAGAATTGGACAAACTGTCATCTCAGATTCTGATTTGTTCTGCATCTTAAATGTATTCATGCCGTCTAAAAGATTATCACACACTTTGTCTCTCCCATGTCTGTCTGCAGTGTATTCTGTCTCAGCCTAAGTTTTGGGCGATAGAAGTCACAGCACTTTGCCTCAGGACCAAACTAGAAAGAGGGAGCTCCCGATGTGTCGAGAGAGCCATGATGCAAACCCAGGTAAGGAGATTCGTTGGAGGGGGATTATATTTATATATTCATTAAGAGTCCAATCATCAGGAGTATTGAAAACAGACGGTGCTTTGACCTGCAAGGGCCTACCCTACAGATAATTATTTTTTATATATATATATATATATATAGTACAGTATATATATGGATATATGTTACATGTGCCCACAAAATGGAACAAGAATGTTGGAATCAGATTTTGTGTTGCTTCTTGCCAGTTGCCAGTTTTGCATTGGCACAAACAAAATGGCAGTAAAACCTGAGATGACAACTATATGTTATAAACCAACTATAGACTGTGCAAGGGAGATGATGGGCAGCTCTCGTGAATCAGGCAGTGAAAACACTATTATACTATTTCATGCAGCCGAAGACCTATTGAAATTCAAATGATTATTATGGCCCGAGCACCGACTAAGTCGGAGCCAAGGTCCTATTGAGATTTAAATGATTGTTATTGTTAAGGCCTGAGGGGCTTAAGGTGCTTAAGGTTGGAAATGTGTCAGGACTGGTGAAAAATTTTATTTTTTCTTGGTCTTGTGCTCAGATGTGACAAAATGGCTTGATAGCGCCCCCCTACGAAATTGCTAAAATTGAGCCCCTCATTGTGGTTTCACCTACATGTGTGATATTTGGAAGGCATATTTATCATATCCAGATGAACAAAAAAGTCTCTTGGAGGTATATCTTAAACCCAACAGGATGTCAGCCATTTTGAATTAAATGTGCAATTTTAGGACTATTTCTGCCATTTCCTGGCACTGCACTTTAATTACTTCAAATTCGGTCAGTACAATTTTAAGCCATTCGTGATAAAAAGTTATTAAAAGCTTTTTTTTTTTTTTTTTAATGGAACAACGTTGCCGTGGCAGCAAAAAAGCTCCTTTAGCCAAAAAAACAGGAAGTTGTTGTAACTTCGACATACATTTTCCAATCTGCTCCAAATTTCTCTTGCATAAGAGCCCTTGGCTGATATTCATAGCGCCACCTACTGGCAAAAGAGAATATCATGTTTTGCATCTCGCAAATTAATCTGGACTACTCTTAGGAGGTTAACCAGATCCACCTCAAATTTTGGTCACGAAAATGGAAAGACCTTCATCATGCCAGACAGCGAAGCTTTTGAGTTTTCGTGAAACACTGTTGCCGTGGCAAAGTATTGTTCACCATGAAACAGGAAGTTGTTTTTGAGGGGCTAGGGTTGCTTAAAATCAAACGAAACTTGGCACACTCATTAAAAGTGCTAAAATATGTTAACGGATATTGTTCTTGTGCTTGGGTGTGGTAAGAGGGGACCGATAGCGCCCCTTAGAAAATTTCAACGAAGCAGCCCTGGCGGTACGTTTCACCTAGATGTACCAAATTTGTTGGGACATGTATCATATGTAGACTTTAAAAAACGTCTCTTGGGCCCATCCTCTTAACCCAACAGGATGTTGGCCATTTTTTTAACTATAAATCTGATTTTAATACACAAATCTGAGTCCACATGTACGGACTGAGATACAGTTTCTTAATTCTTTTCACACAATTTTTGACCCAATATATTTGCGCCATTTCGATTGGTCTACTAGAATGTACTTATTCATCTAGTCAGCAAAAGTCATGCTCATTTATTACATTGGATTAATACACATTTCTTGCTTTTATTCCCTAACGCACACCATTTAAATCCATCCCAAATACTGTAATACTGTCACTGCAAGCTTTAGCTGTGTTCATGGTGTGTGCTGTTAGATGTAAAATGCATTCCAGTAAGTAATCTAATCTGCATGTGTGGATGTTTTAGTCAAAAGAGCTGCAGAGCTCGACCCGGCTCACGATGCCAGTGAGTTATTGAGTAATCTTGTTCTCTCTTTCAAAACAACCCTGAGCAAAAACAAAACCATTAATCCACCGCAGCTCCAAATGTTATTTTGGATGTTGATCAGTAAGAGCTGTGAAAGACCTAACACAGATGGGATTATGAAAAAGCTGATGAAGATGTCCTAACATAACACCTGGCTGGAAGACGACAGTCGCTGTGCTGCTGCTGAATTAAATAAATAAATAAAACATGGATTGCTCTTCTATTTTACTCAGACCTTTCAGGCTTGAGGCTGAGTACTGAAAGTAGAACTGTAAGCACTAGATGTCATTTTCTTAGATGCACTTTATGTAGTTGGAGTGCTTTCCTATAAAATGTGCAGGTTTATTGAACAAATGAAACACATTCCATCCTTTTCTCTATACCAACAGAACACATCATGTAAGATGAAATACACCATAAATCAAGTATAGTATGCTTGTACTAATGGTTAATCCCAACGTCTGTGTATTGAAACTGCTATTAGGTGACTGTTTTCAGCATCTTCAGTTTTAAGCAATTTAAGATTAAATTTAAAAGTTACACAGTATGTTCTTTAACAAACATTTTCTGAGCTAAAATGTTAAAATAAACATGAAAACTTGATTTTTGAGTTGCTGTTTTATTCTAATGGCGTTTCAGTTGTCTCACATTTAATTACTCTGAGTGGCCTAACCACCCCAAGGAAAAAAATGTCAGTATACCACTGGAAAAAAATCTCCGACAGCATGTCTCAAACCAAAATGTATTGTCATATCTATTTAGTCTTTACATTATCTTTGCTAGTAAGGAGACAGATCCTTGAACTTTTGCCAGACCGCGGCGGAGCATCGTCCGACAAGATGCTGCGTCGGCTGATGAAATACGAGAAGCGCACATTCCTGGTAGATTACTCCGTAACACGAACACCGTATTTCTACTGTTTACCTCACAATCATTACAACAAAACATAAAATTGCTGCCACCGTGTTAACTTTCCAGAGTTGCGAAATCACTGTCTCATAGTATTATAAACCACTGTGCTGTGTTTTGGTATCTGATAAGCCTTCGAATGTTTAAATCTGTTACTCAAACTGGACTTCCTGAATTATATTTAATGTCAAGTCAAGTCGAATTTATTTCTATAGCACATTTAAAACAACATGAGCTGACCAAAGTGCTTTACAGACATAGGCAGAATAAAAATAAAAACAGGTCAACAGAGCAGACAACAAAATCACACAAATTCACAGACAGAGACCAAGATAAAATCCATGAGTAAAAGACTGTTACGAGCATAATAAAAGGCCAATTAGTAATCACAATTTAAGTGCATTCAAAAGCCAAAGAAAAGAGGTGGGCCTTGAGCTGTGCTCTGAAAGACTCCGTAGAGGGAGCAGATCTGATGTGGCCCACAATTGAAGAAGGCGCGGTTGCCCCTGAGCTTCCACCAAGCCCGAGGGACGACCAGAAGTGACTGGTCGGAAGACCTGAGTGCCCTAGGTGGGATATAGGGAGTTAAAAGGGCAGATAGGTAGGAAGGAGCCGATCCATGAAGTGCTTTATAGACAAATAATAAAGTCTTAAATTGAACTCTAAAAGTGACAGAGAGCCAGTGGAGTGAAGCGAGTACTGGGGAAATATGCTCACGTTTTCGGGAACCAGTTAAAAACCTTGCGGCAGCGTTCTGCACATACTGCAGACGTGTCAGTGAAGACTGGCTGACTCCCATGTAGAGGGAGTTACAGTAGTCAAGGCGAGTAGTAATAAAAGCATGCATTACTTTTTCACAGTCTTGGAAAGATTAAAAAAAAGGGTTTTACTTCTGCTAGGCTTCGCAGTTGGAAGAAGCTGCCTCTCATCCCGGAGTTTATCTGTTTATCAAACTTAAAAGCAGAATCAAAAATCATCCAAAGGTTTTTTGCGGAAGGTTTCACACAGGACGACAGTGGGCTGAGCTGTGTGTCTCAATATCTCTGATAATAATCTATGTTTTATAACGGAGATGATTTACCTTTTATTTTAATCTGTTGAAAAGCTGAACGAAGATTTTTCAAAATGTGATGCAAATGCAAAATGTAATCTTCTGTTTTCCTCTTCCAGGCGATAGTAGACCACTTTGAAGACAAGAACTGTCCCGTGACCGAGCGGCTCAAGGGGTTCTACTTCTGCCAAGCCCCCCCCAGATGGGATGTCCAGGTAGCAAACGCTTTATTTTCAAAAACACATTCCAGCTAGATAACATCATCATACTAACATTCTCGTAGTGACAACGTTAATATGCTCAGCAACACTAATAACAGTAAAAGATGGGCGGAGGCTTGTTGAGACTGGTCTATCCAACACTTTGGTCCAACAGGATAAAAAGTCTCCAGTGGAGGACACATGTAGAAGACGTGGAAATAAATAGCAGCTTTGTTCTTGTATTGCAGGGCTGTATAGAGCTAGTTAGCCCTGGTATCATAGGAAGATATGCATAATTCTGTTCAGGTGTTTACTAGCTGCAGTAGCTAGCATTAAACTCTAATGATTTATAGTGATAATAACTATAATTCTGGTGATATAGTAGCATCTTTGCTTCCGCACAGTGGCTGTTCCATTCCTGAACGGGGCCTTTCTAATGTCACCTGTGACCCCACAAAATATAGTAGTTAGCTAAAGCTATGCCTTAGAATTAATGCTTAGATCACTACTTTGGTAGTAAGCTAATCAGCCAGCATGCTAATGTTAGCAGCTTACATTAGAGCAGATAAACACACTGTTAATCAATTTCTTATACTTTGGCTTAAATTTATTTGGGGAATGAAATAAAAAAAAAAGACACCAACAGCCCTCCGAGCTCTTCACATCCAGAATATCTCTCTTAATTGTGCTCTTTGCACACAGCTTCAACATGTGGAGAAATCCGAAGCTTAAAGGTCCCATATTGTAAAAAGTGAGATTTTCATGTCTTTTATATTATAAAGCAGGTTTAAGTGCTTTATAAATATTGTTAAACCATCAAAACGCTCAATATACGGAGAGAAATACACACAGCCCGTATTCAGAAATTGTGCGTTTGAAACAAGCCGTTTCGGATTTCTGTCCATTTCTGATGTCACAAATATACAATATATAGACCGTTACACGGTTTTAAACATAAACATTCTAAATGTGTCCCAGTTTATTTCCTGTTGCAGTGGATGTAAATAACATCAGCTGACAGGAAGTAAACATGGACCCAAACTGTTGCCTAGCAACCCAATTCCATTGAAATGTATTAAAACAGAGCGTTTCAGACAGAGGGTAAATACAGGTATAATCAGGCAGACAGTACGAGGAAAATAAAGATTTTTTTAACATTACAGCATGTAAACATGTTCTAGTAGAAACACAAAATACAAATATCAACCTGAAAATGAACACGATATGGGACCTTTAACAGACCTTCTGTGAGTGTAGTTACAGCCTCTAAGCTTTGATTGGACAATCACCGTTGGGTCGATTACAGTCCGTCTGACTTGCCTTCAGCACTATGTGCAGAAGGTGACAACTCTGAAGCAACAACGGGAAATGGGATATATACATATATATAGGTCCCGCAGGAGCTATAGAACACTGCATTAATAACATTGCGTGACACATTTGCTGAACCACAAAGCATCTTAAATCTTCAAAGATTGGAACACTAGACACTCTAACAGAGCCCAGGAGAGGGGGCAGAATAAAATGGAAAGAAGAGTAAATAGAATAAGCAGTTTTAGAAAGATTTCCAAGAGATTGAAGGAGGAGGGTGAGATCAGGTGGGGGGGGGAGACGTCACCCAGGCAGCATGTAATAACTGATAACAGCAATAAAGATGGAATGGAAGAGTCTCTATTGCTGCCTGAGGACTTGAAAGCGGGTTCAGGCGGATGATTGCAGCAGGTGATGTGATGCTTTTTCTCCACACTGGAGAACCATGGCCTGCATGTGACAAAGCACTGAAGGCCTATTTATGATTGTGGGGGGGGGGGGGTTCCATTTTATCGCCTTTGGAGTGACGGCATATTTGTACTTTACATACGGTTTGTTTTGCAGCCGTTGGTTTACATCCATTTTAGAGTGGTATAAGAAAAACAACTTTCAAACATACATGACCGTAGATAGGTCATTATTGTATTGTGAACATTTTGAATCACTAGAGATGTGGCTCCAGGGACGACAAGGTTGGTTGGCGGGTCGGTCCACTGCTGTGGTCCAGATTGTAATATCTCAACAAATATTGGATGGATTGACATGGAATTTTGTATATACTTTAATGGTTCCTAAACGATGTATCCTACTGAGTTTGGTGATCCCCGGTCCTTTCTTCTAGCCCAGGGGTCAGCAACCTTGACCATCAAAAGAGCCACTTTCGGCAACAAAAAAAAATCTGTCTTGAGCCGAAAAACATTTGAGCATTGTGATGAAGGTAACACAGTTTATAGTCTAAGTATATAGTATATAAGTCTAATGCAGTGAGGGCCACAGTACAAATGTACTATGGAGTATTAGGGCCACATTGAGGGAGAAAAAATCTGAGATTTCCAGAATAAAGTCATAATATTACGAGAAAAAAGTAGTAACATTACGAGAAAAAAGTCATAATATTATGAGAGAAAAAAAGTCGTAATATTATGACAATAAAGTATAAAAGAAAATATTAAAATTAAAAGTAAAATTACTACTTTATAATTATTACTTTACCCATAATACTACGACTTTTTTCTCTTAAAATTCTGACTTTATTCTCATAATATTACAACTTTTTTTCTTAAATTCTGACTTTATTTTCATAATATTACGACTTTTTTGTTGTAAACCTGTGACTTTATTCTCGTAATATTATGACTTTATTCTCGAAATCTCAGATTAATACTTTTTCCTCAATGTGGCCCTAATACTCCGCCGTACCGTCGTACCATAGACCTACAATAACGATAAATAAAAATGAAAAATGTAAACAAAAAACAGTTTCCATTTTTAAAAATCCACAGGGAGCCACTGGAGAGGAGCTAAAGAGCCGCAGGTTGCTGACCGCTGCTCTAGCCCCACCAGCAGGTTGACATTTGAGTGAAATATCTCAATTCTAAGCTGTAGTTTGTGTTTAGTGCCGGTTAGCTAAACTAAGATGGTGAACATGGTAAACAATATACCTGCCAAACATGAGCATGTTAGCATTGTTATTGTGCGCATGTTTGCATGCTGACAACATTGCAAAGCCGCTAGCGTGGTTGTAGCCTCTCAGACTTGTTTTGTTCTCTCCTCCTCTCCAGAAACAGCTGGCCAGCTTGCTGACGGACCTTGGCTGCACCAGTTCAGCTCTGCTCATCTATGAAAAGCTCGAGCTCTGGGAGGATGTAGTGATCTGCTATGAGAGGCTGGGCCAACATGGCAAGGTACACACACACACAGACCATACTGACTTCTGATCAAATACACATCTGTTGGTAGATAAACTCAAAGCTTATATTTCCCCATGTAATGACATGTTTCTTGTGCTTCATGCACACTCAAAATAAATATTTTGACTGCTTTACTAATTACTGAATTTTAAGTTGGATTGCTCTTACAGTTTTTTTCTTCTCTTTATTTTTACTGTTTCACATGGACAAGCTTGATCCCAAGGAGCATACTGTATATCCACATAAACGGCCCGTGTGCAGCTGTGCAATTCTAATTTTACCGACATTGACCCCTTTGAACTACAAAATGAGCAGTTGATCGTGATAACAGTGTGAGCCTCACCAAAACATGTAGTGGCATGGTGAGGTGCAACGAGTGCAAATGTCCACAGGTTATGTGACAGCCACTTTAATCGTAACATAATCCTTAATTTGTTTTTCTGTCAAACTTTGTTCCCAAATCCCCTCTGTTGTGTTTTTACACCTCATTTCCTTCCCATTACTTTGTTGTTCATGTTCTTTCAGTACTCATTACCTGTTTCACTTTATTCTATTTATTCTGCCTCACAATTCTTTACATCTTTCCCTTCATCCCTTACTTCTTTCTTTTCTGTTTTCTTTCACCTTACAATGACGGTCTCCTTCCTTATCCATCTCCTCCTCCACGCTGACCTCCCCTCTCCTTTCCTCGTCCCTTTGCTCAGGCCGAGGAGATCGTTCGCAGTGAGTTGGAAAAGAAGGAGACGCCCAGTCTGTACTGCCTCCTGGGAGACATATTGAGGGAGCATCAGTACTACGACCGGGCGTGGGAGCTGTCAAACCGACGCAGCGCCAGAGCCATGCGCTCCAAAGCCCTGCTGCACCTCCGCGCCAAGGAGTTCCAGCAGTGCGCGGACTGCTTTGAGCAGTCGCTCAAAATCAACACCATGCAGGTACAGGCACAGCACTGACATTTTACAAAAAAATTGTACTTGCAAAACTAATGTGATTCTGCTTTGCTTCAATATGAATTTATTTGAAAGAAAAACTCCATCAAAGGGACTGTTTGTAATTTCTTACACGTATAAATCATTGCGGGTCGGTGTCCCATGCGCGCTCGCGTGTGGCTACGCTGTTAAGACTCAAACTCCAACACAAACTACACAGAAGCACCAAAACCGCAAAAGTTCTATCTAGTGAAGCCCGTCTTGCAAAACAGTGTTAACTCTTCCTGCTCCAGCCTCCCGGCCGTGGTCAGAAGACACGGAGGAGACCATAGCTTTGGTCTCCAGGGCCGGAGTCGATGCCATACTCTGCTCCTCTGCCTGCTTGCCTTCACTCACACACCGCGCTCGTTCTCACTCTCTCTCTCGCTCCACCTCTCACGTGCATGCGCGCACACTACACACTGTAGAAGAGTTAGTTTAGCTCTGAGAATATCTAGTGAATGTACAGTGGACGTTTGTGCAGAAATAAATGCTGCAGCTCCTCCAGACCAACAGAGGTTTCCCGTGTCGTTTCCTGCTGCTGAGTGAAGTGACCGGGCTCCGACCAAAACTCCGGTGTCTCCCCTGTTCTTGCCGTTCTAACGGTGTATTTGTTGTCATTCTATCATGAAGGCAAGGGGGTGAAGGTGAAGTTTGACCCTGAAGTGACCATGCTCCTTTTATTTGGTTTTCGCGTTTTCTCAGGTTAAAAGCTTTTAAACAGCACCCTTTATAAATAAAGAGGTAAAAAAAAAAAATATGTGATCTTCTGACATCTGATCTGGCCATTTTGAAAAATAGCCGCCACGGCCCCCTTTGGGGTCAAATTGGTGGCGCGATATCTATATCTTTTCATAATATATAAACCTACATCTGTGCCACATTTGTTGCTTTTATCGCAAAATGCACGATTGTTATGCTTAACCCCCCCGCTGCATATATATACACAGTATATATACACAGTAAATATATATATATATATATATATATATATTATTCACTTGCATTGTTTCACCCCCATTTGTGTTTTGTGTTGTGTGTGTGTCTGTGTGTGTGTGTGTGTGTGTGTGTGTGTGTGTGTGTGTGTTGTTTGGACAGCTCGGTGTGTGGTTTTCCCTCGGTTGTGCCTACTTTGCCCTGGAGGGCTATGAGGGAGCTGCCAAGGCTTTCCAGAGGTGTGTGGGACTAGAGCCAGATGTAAGTACCTATACACACGCAAAATTTCAGTAACTATATCATAACATGGAAAAGTACAAGTTTGTGCATTGAGAAAAAAATAACAATCCCATCAACCTCTCACTTTACATGTAACACTTGTGTTCCTTCAGTCACACTCCTTGTCTAGAACACACTCATATACTGAACACACACCCCTGCACCCTCTGACTGCCTCTGTGAATAATTGTGTGACTACTTGAAAATTGCATTTTCTCTGCTGTACTTCTTTATGTTTGATCATTATCATTATTATTGTTGTCTACAACTCTTCCTTACTATCTCTTTCCCTCTTTTTCCTTCTGTACCCCCTTCTCTTTTCAGAATGCAGAAGCATGGAACAACCTGTCTACAGCCTACATTCGCCTCCAAAAGAAGTGAGTATGAGTATGAATGTCATAACGTTCTTAACCTCTTAAGCCCTAGCCCGAGGAAAAAAACTCTAAAATAACATACAGTATGAATCAGGAATAGCTCCTCAACCATAAGGCGTCTATGGATATATCTGGTCTCCTTTGAAGGCTAAAAAGCTAAGGAATATGAATCCATTGTAAATAAACATATTTATATTACTATTCCAGAGTAAATGGAGATGCAATAAAGGAAACAATAAGATATGATATGATAGCGGTAGCAGTTTTGGCGGCAAACATATGCAAGACTCATGCATTTAGACTTTGGATAATGCATATCAACTACCGCAGTCACTCGCGAGGGTAGAATAGAGAAAACAACCGAGAAGTAAAAAAAAAAAAAAAGAAAATCCGTTATTTCCTGTCCTGACGATGGAGCTGCCCTGAGAGCGGAGCATGCACCGGAAGCGGCTCCACAGAGGAGCCTTGCAGGCAGACCCCTCCCAGTATGTCGACGGCACATTCATGCTGAGAATCTCTTGTTCTACCACATCTGGTGACTGGAGTCCATTGAAGTATACTGACAGCCCCTGAAAACATTCACGAACCGTGCCCGAGTTACGGTACGGAGCGTTCACACTAATCAAACGAACTGGACTTTTTGGGACAAGTGTACTCGGATCCGGGCCAGGGTACCTGATGTGAAAGCACCCTTAGAGTTTGGAAAAGCACATCCTAAAAACACACGAGCCTCCGTTTCCTCTTCTTAGCTGACAGGACCGGAACCCGCTGTGGTCTTCTGCTGCTTTAGGCCGTCCATTTCAAGGTTCAATTAAGATATTTGCATTAATGAGCAGGAGTACAAGTGTACCTAATAAAGTGGTCACAGAGTGTATTTGTATCCTTTTTGCTACATGTGCAGCAATTTTACTGGACAAGGGAATTATGTGCAGGAGGAGGACAAAACAAGCACATGAAGAAAACATAGAAAAAATGCTGCAAATAAATTAAACACAAGCCAACTGAGAAACCAATTGGACAACATAAAACAAAAAATGTATTTTATGGCAAAAGTGTTGCCATAAGATACATTTATGTTTTACAGATCACACAGCGAAATTGAAACCGATCAAATCACAGGTGACGTTCTTCATTCACCTGAGTTCTTTTGTGGTTCTGGCCGTGGAAAGACGTGGTCTTGTTCACACAGACGTGGCTTCTTGTGCTGTGCATTTTTTCCTAGCAGAGAAGGCTGTGAGAGTACAGAGGTAACCAGTGAATCCTGAATGTCTCTGAGCCTTTGTTTACACCAGACTAATGTGCTGTCAGGCCTGAAATTGAGAAGCAAAGCAGGAAAGCTTCTATTAATACCAGGTTAGCTCCACTGCCTGTTCAACAGAAGCACTTTTGCAGCACTGCTAACTCTTTTGTTTCGGTCTTTCTCTTCCCGTCTGTCTCATTGGCAGAAATAAAGCCTTTCGTACCCTGCAGGAAGCCCTGAAGTGTAACTACGAACAATGGCAGATCTGGGAGAACTTTATCGTTGTGAGCACTGATATCGGGGAGTTTGGTGAAGCCATCAAGGCCTACCATCGTCTGATGGACCTCAGAGAAAACTACAAGGACATCCAGGTAAAGGACTGCACTTAATGTTATCTTAGACGACATTATACTTCAATCTCTGGCAGTACGTAGTGGAAGGAATTAATATACTGTATCATAGAGCTGTGACTCCTACGACCTGCAAGGCAGGGGTCACGTGACTGACAGACACAGCCAAAGGTGTCAATGACATTATATATCCAGAGAATCGTGAGTGTTTCTGAGTAGCTCCCACAATTCCAACAGAGTGATACATCTTCTCTAGCTGATTGCGTCATGTCAATTCCAGGAGTCACATTCTCCAGGTAATAGGGGTGTAACGATATGTTTTTTACAACAATACGATAGGTATCAATTTCCATGGTTCCGATACGATTCAATGACGATATTTGGCTCATCTAGAGCGATACGAATTCTCTGCTTCTTCCCTGTATTCATGTTAGTCCTGTAGTTTTCTTTCAGCCCAGTGGGACTGGTTAAAATCACAGCTGTGACTCAGAGAGACACATCATGTTTTCTCAGGACAAACACCCAAACTACCTCAATTTCACATTTTTGAGAGTAATTGCAGATTATTTTACATGAAGTTTCTTCCTTTTTGGTGTATCCCTGTTTCGTCTGCCTTGTTTTAGGCAACTTTTCACCCTGCATGTTCATTTATGCTGGTTGTGCCGCCATCAGTCGCATCAATTAGGCTGCTAGATGTAAAAGTTGAAAAGGTCAGTAGCAGCAAGGCATGGGGCGATATGAAAACAAGCGTGCAGGAGACCGGAGAGAAAGACGTTGTGTGTTCAGCTCTCTCAGTACTTTTGTAGCTTCTAACTGAATCTCCTGCTTCCCTGTTGGTACTTTTAAAAGATCTGCTTTATTTTACGGTTTCGTTTTCAGCTGCTTAGGAGTGTAAGTTGCTGCTGATGAAAAGCAACATTTCCGGATTTTGCTGCTTCATGATAACAGCTTTTAAATAACAAAATAACAGGGGACTTTTATTGTGAAGAATGTAGGAAATGAAATGTGTTAATCATCGTTTTACAGCCGCTCCTTTGACCACTAGTAATAGCCGTGGTTACACACCCTCAAGCAGGTAGCTCTGTTGTAACGGAGACGTAAATCCCTGCCGTACTGGGCTCGTGTCTTGAGGAGTTGTAGCATTTATTCATGTACTAGTGTCACGATATAGCGACCGTTTTATAAAAATAACTTTTTTTAATCATATTTGCTACCTGAGAATACTGCGGCGCAATTACACCACCATTCTAGTGTTTTTATTTCAAAATGGTGACGTTTTACTACTTATCACTGTTTTTCTCTGTGCAGGGCAGCTTTAATTAAATATACCACTGTCCCCTCTCCCCTCAGTGAAACAAACCTGTCAAAACCTCACCTCAAAATGTAACATAAAACAGTCTCCTTACTTCAAATGACTGTTCCAATTTTACCCTTCTATTTTTTACTAACATCCATCTCTCACCTTTCAATTGTGTTTTGCATATATAGTGGTGACACTCTATATTTTTCTTCACTGTGGTTGTTATTAGCCCAGAGCCCAGAGCAGGAGAGTTGGAGCAGCGGGACCACCATGAATTCCTCTCTATGGAATGTGTAGAAGGCTGGTGACAGAAGTGCTTTGACTAGCTGATATTTCAAAGGAGCTGAAGGGGTCACATGGCTCAGCTTTATGTCTCATGGGGGTTAAATGGGATACACAAGAACTTTACAGTCACACACAGGCGCTATACACCGACTCCTGTGAGTTTTTCCTCTTTTCCATTTTTGTGATCTAAAAGTAAAAGTAGAAAATTCTGGCCTGTCATCATGTTATTTTCCTTTTTTCTTTATTACTTTTCCACTTAATTTCACACTTTAACTGGATCCAGCAGGAATTTAAATAAGTCATCCATTCATTTTTCGCCCTAATGTCACTTTCCACCACATTGACGGACAGCATACATCAAACATAGTTATATTTATGGATTTAATTTCACTCTCATCACAAGAATTGTCAGATCAAATAGACTGATTTCAGAGCCACTCGCAATGTGTTTGTGTTGGTCTTTGCATCCACACCTTTGTCCTCCTCTGCTTAGAAAATATATACCCCCATATGTTGTTGGTTGTATTTAGTCCATTAATCTGTTTCTTCCAATGCAGGACGGATAACGAAGTCATTAGTTCATTTGTTTGTTTTACCATCCGTCGCATTGCCGTTTAGTTTTGATTTGGTGCCGAAAAATGTAATGGAATTGCTCATAGTTCTCATTTTCAATGGTTACTTTTTTATTTAGTTTTAGTCTTCCATCAGAGGCCAAATATTAGGTATCAAAGGTATCCTTAGTCGATAACTGTGGTAGATTGAAACAATTACCATAAACCAGGTAGACCACGATGATGATAATTTGCAGTCGCACGCCAATGCCATCGTGAGTGCAAGTGTTTGTGAAAAGTAAAACCACATTTCCCATAAACCCAGTTGCTTTCCATCCTGCCGCTCCTTCTTTGGTTTCTTTGGCGGTGCTGAGCAACGCTGCTTCCAACTAACAGTAATTAAAGGATTGCATGTGGAAATCAAACCCAACCCCATGACATCACGCATAATGATGTTGAGACTGTACGAATCGTGATTCATCTTTGAACACAAATCTGACGTACGCATCGTTTGTTTTTCCCCATTACAGATTTTGCAGATCCTGGTCAGAGCAGTTGTTGAAAACTTGACGGACAACCGGGGCGGGCAGGCAGCTACTCTGCGGTCCAAACTGAAGGAGCTCCTGGGGCGGGTCAGTTCCCGCCACAGCAACGACTGTGAGATATGGCAGCAGTACGCTCTGTTGTACGGAGACGGTCACAGCGACATTCCAGAGGACAACGAAAAGGTTGGTGCCGATAATATTCATATTTTAAATATTTTGACTCGCAGTGATTGAATTCATTTAAACCATGTTGTTTCACCATGCTGCTTGAATCACAGTCAGCTGAACCAACCAATAATTAAAACCCCAGGACAAAAAGACAGAAAGTAACAAAAAAAATAAAGGAAAAAATAAAAAGCCGTGACTGCATTTGACTTCTGTGTAGCCGCCTCTTACAATGGTGGTGTTATTGTGTGGTTTTTCAGGCTATACAGATGTTGTCTAAGGCTCATCGCTGCAAGGTGCAGGCTGGTGGCTGGGAGAAAGAACCTGGTCTCTTCAAGGAGGTGATCAAAAGAGCCATCAATATGGGTGAAGGTGAGAGCACCCTCCAGCTATAGACACAACCACCATCCACACAGAAACGCTCGTATTGTTTTATTCAAGGATAGCTGTACGCATAATCTTTTGATACCCTGCGTACCCTGAGTCCCCGTTTTGGAGAGGAGCAGCGGCTCTACTCCGAGCTACCTCCGGATGTCTGAGCACCTCTACCTATCTCTAAGGCTGAGCCTAGCCTCCCTTGCGGCTGGAGGACGACCACTCTTCCCACAGAGCTACAGCCGCCCATTATCTATTTACCGGCCGACGTGGAAGTGAAGCGTTTGTAATCATGCCTATCAATTAACTCAGTATACTTTTCCTGGAAATGTTTTTAATAAATGACCAGCTATATATTACTGCTTATTGGGAAATAGAGGATATAGCGCCCCCTACGGGAAACAGGAAATTGTTTTGAAATGGTTATACATTGTCCGATCTGCCCCAAATGTGATAGGCATATCCTGCTCATTATTTCAGACATATTCCTCATTGGGTTTCATTAGCTCCGCCCACCCGGAAGTCGGCCATCTTGGATTTTGTGTGTTTTTTTATGTATTTTAGGCGTACTTTTACGAACTCCTCCTAGAGAGTTCATCGGATTTGCGTCAAATTTGGGTGGTATAACCCTCACACTACCGTGATGCTAAATTGCGAAGGAATTTTTGATCGCTCGAACAGTGATGTCATACGTGAATTTCAAAAGTTCGCCATGACACAGGAGGCTGTTGTAACTTGACTTTACCTAGTCCCATCCGCCCCAAACTTCTCAAACTGGATAACAGTCAAGGCCTGAAGACATATACGTTCCACGACAGCGGGTACCCCGATGTGCGCGTTCCCCAGACGTGCCCGCAGGGGCGAGGGCCCGTTCATCGCTGCTTGCAGCTTTAATTATTAAATAATGTTGTAGTAATTTTCGACGTTACTTGCTAACTACTACCTACCTGTCAAATGAAGTGTTACCATATGATCAACAGGAAGTCATGCTTACTTCCTCGTATTTGCCGACTGAAATGGTGTAATAATGCGCTGCAGATTTGACAGGGTAAAAGCTAAGATCCTGGGACTCTTTGGCAAAAAAGGGGGAAATAGTGTGGTGCAGAGCTTAAAGCTTCAGAAAACTTGGTTTCAAATCCTCTATAACATGATATCAATCAATCAAATTTAAAGTTATTTTCCCTTTCCAGAGAAAATCCATTCAGCAGTTTATCCTTGTTTGGTCCACCAACTCCTAGGACAATCATCTGTTATGCCACCAAACGGCATGCTGGGTACAGCTCGCTCTCCGTCGCTCGCTACAATATTAACTTTTACACCTCTGAACAGCATGCTGGGTACAGCTCGCTCTCCGTCGATGTCCATGTGAGCTTTTGCACCTAAATGACACATACTGTACACTCTAGCTTTGCTTGGGGAAGCAACCATGTCATGGCTGGTGTATTGATCAGGACCCAAGGAAGTGAGTGGTTCTCAAGAAATCTGCAAGCAGCAATACTGGAGGCCAAGCAATCGGCCCGTTCACAACGGGCACTGCACTAGTACAGTGTAAACATACAGAAAAGTGAAAGTTCAAATCCTTGATCCATTCT
>CAKALU010061399.1:0-45106 GCA_916700995.1 Hozukius guyotensis | reverse complement strand
CAGAAAACTTGGTTTCAAATCCTCTATAACATGATATCAATCAATCAAATTTAAAGTTATTTTCCCTTTCCAGAGAAAATCCATTCAGCATTTTATCCTGGTTTGGTCCACCAACTCCTGGGACAATCATCTGTTATGCCGCCAAACGGCATGCTGGGTACAGCTCGCTCTCCGTCGCTCGCTTCAATATTAACTATTACACCGCTGAACGGCATGCTGCGTACAGCACGCTCTCCGTCGCTCACTACAATATTAACTGTTACGCCGCCGAACGGCATGCTGGGTACAGCTCACTCTCCATCGATGTCCATGTGAGCTTTTGCACCCAAATGACACATACTGTATGTACACTCTAGCTTTGCTTGGGGAAGCAACCATGTCATGGCAGGTGTATTGCTCAGGACCCAAGGAAGTGAGTGGTTCTCCATAAATCTGCAAGCAAGCAATACTGGAGGCCAAGCAATCGGCCCGTTCAGAACGGGCACTGCACTAGTACAGTATAAACATACGGAAAAGTGAAAGTTCAAATCCTTGATCCATTCTCTGAATCTCTCTCTCTGTTTCTCAGTGACCATCAGTTGCTGTAAGAAGAAGAGTAATCCAACAGAAGCTCTTCAGATGCTCTCCTCCACCCGCCTCAGCCTCAAGAGTCTGAGCTCCAAAGCTAAGGTACAGTCCACCTCCCCGCTTCCCATGACTCATATCCGATGATGGTAGAGAGCATGACATGAAGACTTCACTACCTTTTATTGCTATTTTCTTGCATCAGTGTCTTTAACCCTCTGAGGCACACAATAGACCCATTTTAGTCTCTTTTAGGGGGGGTACAGGGGGGTTTTTAGGGGGAGATAGCAGGTCAACAGTAGGTGTCACATAGAAGTGGTGTACATCATCTGAAAGCTGGGAACCTGGAGAACCTAAAGAATTGTGTCCAAAATATGTACTAAGCAGGACATTTTACAGTTGCAAACTATGTAATAGAAACACTTTCTAAATGACCTCAAACCTATCTTTGGCATTATCAATTCCAACATGTACGCTGATGCCATATTCCTGATTCCATAGTGCCATTTCAATAACGTCCCCCTTAAAACATAAAAATGTTCTGTCACTGTGACCTCCCTGCACCCACTTGTGAATAAAAGCTGTGTTTATATGTTCGGCCTAAGATGGTTCGTTTCAGAGGAGAAACCTCACTCGGTACCATTTAGATTTTTAAGAGGTTTAATTCATTCAATTTATATTCCTGATTTATGTCTAAAACAACTTGACACACAGTGCTGAGCTGTATCTCAAATTAATCTTCGGATTCCCAGCTTTCAGAATGATGTGGCGTTCACTGTTGACCTTTTATATACCTCTGAACATTACCTGTAACCCAACCCCTACCCATCCTTAAGGGATCCTTAACACATTTTGTATGTTATTTATCTATGTTAGAAAAAACATTTTGAATATACAGTCATTGGATGTTTTTCAAGTCTTTCATATTGATATCAGCATCTTAAGTCCACTCTCATAATGAATGAATGAAAGGTAACAGCATGTTGAGGCTCAGAATCTGTCCATCCGAATCATCCACTGTTAATGAATAAAATATTAATGATGTTAACAGTATGACCCTTCAAATGCATTACATAATTATGTAATCTTTTTCCTCCGCATTATTCCGTTCTAGCAAATGCACACAGATGTGGCCACGGGTCAGGTCCACGCCGAGCTGCAGGACGGTGTCGCTGCTCTGGAACAACTGGTCTCTGAGCTGCAAGAGCTGAGCGGGAAGCTGCGTGACCAATCACAGTGACCTCTTGGGGAAAAATCACAAGCTGTGGCTCTGAAGGCTCCTCAGCAGTAAAGACTAATCAGAGGCAGACAGAGACTCGGCTGCAGTGATCAGCCTTGTTTATTGTTGAACACCTTTAAAGGTAACCTCTATATTTTTTAAACTGGACCCTCTTTTCCCATGTTTATATGTCTTAGTGACTAATGGGGACGACAATTATTGAAATTGGTTCACCAGCAGCCGCTAAACATCAACGTAACGTTACGTTCACTAAAAGTGCTCGTTTTTGCCACTGACAGGCTCAGATTGTTATTAGAAGGAGAAAGAAAAGGACCCTACAGAGAAATAAAATGTTTTTCTTACCTTTCTACCTTTCACTTGATCCGGTCTGTTTGTTATCGTGTCCAGGTCCCGCTCAAGAAGAAGTCTCGTTGACTAAATCATCTGAATATTCAGCCAAATGTTGTAGATAACACTAAGCTACGCTTTCTGCACTCCAACCAGGGTCTGAAATTAGCACCAGCCAAATGCGGGTAAATTGTTGGCAGTGGCGGGTAAAATTGACCGTCCATCCGCCACTTCGGCAGACAGGGAAAACGCTAGTGATGGAAATAGAGAACTGTAGTTTTCCGATTCCTTGGCATCTCATGCGTCCGTGTCTATCGATTCCTCTTCAATGCTTTCTGACTGTAACGCATGCACAATGACGCATACGCAAGCTGTATCATGTTTCAGTTTGTTTGGGACCGAAGTCACGGCGGAGAGAAAGAAAAGCACTCAAAAGCACGGCGCTACTACTAAACCTTAGGGGATGCACCCTATTTTTCCCTGATAATTCTACACTGTGAACAACAAACCTGTGTGGAAATCAGGAGGAGGAGAGTTAGTAAGGGTAGCTGTTAGCAGACGGTGGGCAGCACAGTCTTGCTCGACTAAATAACGGAGCTGCTAACGTTAACGGAGGTGCCATTACATTACACTATGAGGCGTTCAAGCTCTGCTCAGTAAAATGACCATTGGGTGAAGGTACAGTAATTTACAACTGTATCATGATGTGTTCAAATGTAATCTCGTAAAATTAAGTTTTTGGCGAGAAACTTGAATAAATCCAGTTGTTTGAAGGAGACGTTTTTACAGCGATATAAAATAGATATTAGAGAGAGAATTACAACCTCCCTAACGCTAGCTCTAAACAGCTTATAGTACATCATTAAAACTACTGATGCCAAGATTTTTTTTAATCAAAGCAAATATTTAAATAATCATCATTTGAATTGTGTGTTTTTATGCAAATAACCACTATAGATGACAGTAACAAAGTACAGTACAGTACTGTGTACAGTAACCTCCCACCCCCGAAAATAGGGCTCTCCCCGAAGCTCCGGTGTAATTTGAACACTGTAATTTACTGTGTATACAATGTTTTTCATGTAAAATATATCAAACATTGAATTACTTCAGATCTAAAATGTTATTCCTTCATTTAGCGCAGAGATTTCAAAAGTGGCAGAAAAAAAAATACCTGCCTGTCACAGTGGCAGGAAATGAAAAGGGTTAATTTCAGACCCTGACTCCAACACAACAAACTCTGCCCGGCTGGCACTCGTGTTTCCACCATGGATGTATTCCACTCTTCCACCTTTGTCTTCCGGCAGCGACACTCTTTCCATTATGTCAGACACAGAAATAACAATCGGGGCCTGTCACGGCAAAAACAAGCACCTTTAGTAGATGTGAATGACAGTGCCAGCTTGCCCCAACAGCAACATATTGCAGCCTGTGAGTCTGCAGCGCTCTCCCTCAATACTGGACCAATTTCAGAAATTGTTGTCCCTATTAGTCATTTAGACACAAAAACATGGGAAAATAGGGTTGAGAAATACACAAGCTACCTTTTAAATCAAGAGTTTTACAGCTGAAGACTGAGGATATCAATACATAAAATTAGAAATGGGAAGCCAAAGGTTGCACTTTGTAATCGTGAGTTTTTTTTATACATCTATATCCACATTGGAATGTAAACAATGACTGTATCAAATATTAAAATATTTGAAATTGTGAATGCTTGCTTTTATTTTTTTTCTGTTGCATTAGGAAAAAAATTTGGATCTTAAAATTACCTTAATTTATCACAAGATGAGCTTGAGGAATGTACTATTACAGAGTCGGTGTCAGTGTTGAAGAGTTCCATCTCCTTACAGTGTAGAAAATGAGCTGCCTTGCCTCAATCTGAGGCTAAATCTGACTGTACTTCTGTACATCTGGCACTCTGCAGGCCTACCAGCTTCCTCTGAGTTGATGTCTGTTATTACCTCCACAAAGGCCAAGGAGGTTATGTTTTCACCGGCGTTGGTTTGTTTGTTGGTCTGTCTGTTAGCAAGATTACTCCAAAAGTTTGTGATGGAACGTATCGGCGGATGCCTCTCTCATTCAGCAGCCTTGTTATGTCTGTATAAGGTTACACTACGTTGTCTGTCATCCCGTCATCTACCGCTTTTTTCTTTCTCACCGCGGACGGCCCTGTCTGAGGTCGCTGACTCATGGAAACAGGAAACAGCAGCGTTGTCTCGTTGTGTCAAGTACATTTTTATTTATATTGCCCAATATCCCAAATCACAAATTTTGCCTCATGGGTCCGTTACCATCTGTAAAGCATACGACACCCTCTGTCCTTTACGACCCTCACTTTGGATAAGGAAAACTGGAGGAAACCTCAGGAAGAGCAACAGAGGAGGGATCCCTCTTCCTGGACAGATGTCATGTGTACAACATTACTGTAAAGTTAATCCAAATGACAAACATGATACATAGAATGTAAACACACATGAAGAAATGGATGTCACAGTCCCATGCTTTGTTTACCTATTCCTAGTATATTCCTATTTCTGGTACTTCCGTCCGTTGCCATTTTGCCAATGGTTTGTTGGTACTCCTGTAGCTCTTTTTTGCCAAATGGGAGATATTATAGCTGTCAGAAATTCACAATATCCCTGAGTTGGAATTACAATTCTCAATAACAGGATTTAAACACAGTTTTGGCCACAATCCCACAACATTGTCTGCCAATGAGGTCACCATTTTGGACACTCTGTACCATTTTAGAGTTTAGTACACTGAGCACCAACCCCACTTTGTATGCTCAGCTATTGAAAAAAAAACAGTGCTGATGCTACTCTGATGCTGTGAGAGATCAGTGACTGCATGCACCACACGCACACACACTAATAGTCAGAGGCCAGCTCATCCTGCTGCCCCGGTTAGTGCAGGGAGGATCCCACAATCTTCCCTCCAATTTGTTTCCTCACCCAGAAGGAAATGACCTTGACATTGCTCAGAGTTTTTAATCTCACTTTTGTTTTTTTTGTGTGTGTTTCAGTTTGCCTTGGCCATTTTATCACAGCACACAGAGCCTCTGCTTTGAAGGGAGAGCCTATCGTAGCAGATAAGGATGGAAAAGACTTGTTTAAGATAGGGATAGATAAATGCTATAATAAAAGCCACTGTTCATGGATGATGTGGTTGTTATCGTGAGGGATTGGAACGCTACTGAAATGTGTAACGTACAGGTACTGCATGTTGAATAGGTAGTACTTTAAGGTACTGGTTAGTGTTTTCTCATTGCTTCAGATACTTTATGAGGTTAACACTCAGGTTAGGGGAATTAAATCCACATTTCCAGCCTCAGACACCAGTCATGGAATAAAAATGGAAAGAAATGATGACCCATTTCAGGCCCTGTATCACTCATTCATTCATCACCACATTATATCACACTCACAGACACAGGATCAGTCAGAAGTGGTGATTAATGTTCTTAATGGGACTGTAAATTTCCCAAATGCTATTTCTAGATAAGCCTATAAGAGTGATTTGCTGCTGTTCTGCTGCTGTTCACCCAAAGGACAGCTTTAATAGAAGCAAACACAAGTTTGCTTGTTCTGCTTCAGACTCACTCTCCCAGAATTCCTGGTATTCCTCAGTGGGCTGCCATTGAAGCACTGAGGTCACCACTCACAAAAAACTCCCATTACATCATATTTTAGTTAACTTGGGAGAGAGACCGTTTCAGTTTGGACCGGTCTGGGACATTTGAATGGGACTTTTGGTAGTTCTTTTGTTGAGATTTATTGATGAAGCCACATCACATAAGACCTTCTAAAAAATATTTTGAAACTGGTTTTAATTTTTTAAAAGACTAACCCTTTAGTATGGACTTTTTTAATGTTCTTTTTTTAGATGAGCCTTAAATTGTACGATGTACAATCAGTAATTATATAAACCCCTAAATGTATGATAATTGCTAAATGTCATAGTTTCATCTTTTTTTCCTGTAATCAGGCTGATTCCACATCAACTCAATACCATTTATGGAGTTGATGCAGAATCAGCCTGATTATTCATCATGTGTCAAACTTGCCACTTGGGGGCACTAGAAACAAGTTGTGAACATTGGCATATAAACTTGGCAGCAAACGGTTGCTTATTTAGACATCCAGTAGTAACGGAGCGACAAAGTCATTCATTTGGAGTCGTGTTTCTGACCACCTGATGAATATACACCGATCAGCCATAACATTATGACCACTGACAGGTGAAGTGAATAACATTGATTATCTCGTTACCATGGCACCTGGCAGTGGGGGGGATATATTAGACAGCAAGTGAACATTTTGAACTTTGAACTTTGTGTTGGAAGCAGAAAAAATGGGCAAGCGTGAGGATTTGAGCGACTTTGACAAGAGCCAAATTGTGCTGGCTAGACGACTGGGTCAGAGCATCTCCAGAACTGCAGCTCTTGTGGGATGTTCCCGGTCTGTAGTGGTCAGGACCTACCAAAAGTGGTCCAAGGAAGGAAAACCGGTGAACCGGCGACAGGGTCAGACCCGAGGCTCATCCGTCCGATCCAATAGTAGAGCTACTGCAGCTCAAACTGCTGTAAAAGTTAATGCTGGTTCTGATAGTAAGGTGTCAGAACACACAGTGCATCGTAGTTTTTGCGTATGGGGCTGCGTAGCTGCAGGCCGTTCAGGGTGCCCGTGCTGACCTAATGTTATGGCTGATCGGTGTATGTCCAATATTCTCTCTTTTTTAGCTATTTTTGATCTCTACCAACTCCTGAGAAAAATATCTGGCTGCACTATGTTCACCAACTAGTCCAACACAGTAAAATTATGGGCCGGACAGATAAACAATGAGCTGAAACTCACTAAGCATGCTCATGGGGGATCTCTTGTTGGGTCTCTAAATTATAGAATACGGTCAGTACACCTGCTCTATATGAAAAGTGTCAAGAGATACCTTCTGTTATGATTGGATGCTATATAAAACTAAATTGAATTATAAATCTGCCTAAAAGGAAGGTGTATATTCAGCTGATAATTCTCTGTAGGTTCATCACCTCGAGCGACCCCTTTCGCATCATCACATTGTTTTCACATTGGCATATGATACATAGTTATTATAAAATATTGATTATAGCCACTTTAATTATGCCAGTAATGTATAACGGAACTCTGACCCTGTCTCTGCCATAAATGGTCCCATCACATCTGTGAGATCTTGTTGGACAACACTGATGCCACTCACCATCTAGCTTGTCAATGTACAGTAGTTTCCCCTGAAATACAATAATTCTGGACTATTTGTATAACAGTTTTGGACATATGGCTGATCTGACCTTAAAGCAGCATGAATCCATTTTTTTGGCCACTTGGGGGAAGTGTAGTGGAACATATTATCAACTGATAAAGTTGTTATGGTGAACATGTTAGCAAAGAGTTACCTATTTACACATCCAGCAGACACAGAGCAACATTACCATTCATTTGGAGTTGTGTTTCGGGCGACCTGATTCATTTTTGCTCTGTTTTGGTCTATACTTACTCCAGAGAAAAACATCTGGTTCTTCAGCTGCTAAATGCTCAGCTATGTTCCCCAGCTAGTCTCTAACTGTGTTTGTCTGCTATTTGGTGCTGGGCAGGTAGTGTACAGTTCATCAGAGTTTTTTCTTTGAAAACAGCTGCCTGCTTCTGCTTGAAACAAAGTCGGTGAGAGCGCCGAGACTCTCATCGACACTGATCTGAACGATGCTGAAAGCTTCGTAGAGATGAGGTAAAAACGGCAGAATCAGGTGATAATTCACACCTTTCACATTAAACATTGTCATTTAACCAATTCTTTAAGATAATATAAAAAACATTGATTAGTGCAGCTTTAAACATATTAAAACATATTTGGTATAAGCAGTGAAAACTTAATGAAATCAAGACTGCGATATGTGTAAATAATAAACTAATTATTTAACTATAGCAACGTTTTTGAGCTTATAGGTGATATTTATAGTAATGATAATGGGCCAAAATGATGTAAAATTGCATAGTTTTAGGTCAAAATCCTTCAAGTTTTCTCCCCGAAACCCCAACCCCTGACCCTTAACTGAAAAGACTGATCTTCTCATGTTGCCGTTGTGCACACAAGCCTGCTGGCTCAATAACCTAGCTCTGTCTTGACTTATTGTTGACATATTGTCTTGTTATGATGACTTTCATATTCTGTTTAGTGATTAGGAGGGCACTCCATTTAATATTCATGATCCGGATCGCCACCAAAATCTAATGGATTGTTCATTGTGCCACACCCCACCCCTCCAAAAAATGTCATTCAAATCCATCTCGGACTTTTGGAGTAATCCTCCAAACGGACAAACCAACAAACAAACAAACCAACGCCGGTGAAAACATAAACTCCTTCCTAGGTAATAAGGTGCATCCCCTCAGGTTTAGTAGCGCCATGCTGTTGAGCGTTTTTTTTTTCTCTCCTTCGTGGCTCCGGTCCCAAACAAACTGAAACATGATACAGCGTGCTTATGCGTCAGTGTGCATTTGTAACTGTGGGAAAGCATCAATACAGAGGACTCGACAGTCAGAGATTCCTCCGCGTACCACTAGAGAGAGCATGCGTACCACCAGTGGTATGTGTACCATAGTTTGAGAACCACTGATAAAGAGCACCTTTTAAATAGATATTTAATTATTTTTGTGATAATGAGGTTGCGAACACAAGATAAGTGTATAATGTCTTAAGGTATATGGCATAATAATTAACATCAGTGATAATAAATAGGCTGATAACATGGGCTGCTCTGGGCTTCCATATCTGTAGTGATCACTACCACCTGCTGAGGGATGACTGCTCCTAAACCCAGTTTACACAGACGGGAAGTCGGTATCAGTTTACAGAAATGTGGCTGGAGAGTGAGTGTGTGTGTGGGGTGGGTCAGTCAGTGAGCGTGTGTGTGTGTGTGTGTGTGGGCGGGGGCTTTGGTTTTGGGTCCACAATTGGGCCCCAAGAAACTCTCAGCCCGAACCCCTCCACCCCCCACCCAGACGTCACGTTTTGGAGGCTGGCTGCTGGAGCTGAGCTGACTCGGTTCACCTCCAACAGAGAAACTTTCCTGGAGTCCTCCTCCTCCTCCTCCTCCTCCTCCTCTTCCTCTTCCTCCTCCTCCTCTTCGGGTACTTGTGACTGCGGACGGAGTGAAATCCAGCCCAGAGGAAGCGACAGCAGCTCGGAGGGCCTCCAGGCAGAGAAGGAGACACACCGCGGAGCTTCAGACTCTAATACGCCCCGAGGAACGCTTCTACGGTACATGCCCGGTATATCTACATGATCTACGGTATCTACATGATCTACAGTATCTACAGGATCTACATGATCCCAGACGTTTCAAAGTGTTACAACGTTTTTTCTCGGGTGTCTTGAGCTTATTGGAGGTCGGCAGCGTTACCTACAGGAATATGCTCAGGAATACAACCGTTTTCCTCACTCGGAACAAGTAAAAAGGAGAGTTTCACGGAGCTGAAAGTTACTTATTTTTTTTACCCCAAAAAGCCCCTTTTTTCTTCTCGGTGTGGATATGGCTTGGATTAGATGGGGCCTCTTGTTTTCCTTCGGTTGGTTCCTCTCCCCGGTGTGTGTGTCAGCGGAGCCGCGGCAGCAGCAGCAGCAGAGCCGCGGCGGCTTCAGGAGGCTGTACGTGCTGCAGCCCGGCCCGGGACCGGGGTTAGGGTCGGCCGGCGGCGGAGCAGCGGCGGACGGAGCGGCGGTGCGAGTTAGCTCCATCTCGACGCGTCACGGCGCGGCGGGGCAGCCGCACACGTACAACGTGGAGCTCACCCACAACTACGGCAGCCAGGTCCGGACCCGCAGGATGGGCAACCAGCAGCTCAGTCAGCAGCAGCAGCAGCAGCCGGTCGTCCAGGCGCAGAGCCAGCAGGAGCAGCTCATGAAGCTGTCTGGGTAAGAACCTCTGGATCAGTGTCAGCGGGGAGGAATGTGTGCTGCTAGTGGGACTTAATTACTTCCTGTCATGTCATGACTTCCTGACTTGTATCATAAAACTTTTAAGGATAGTATCTTAAAAGCACACTTCACTAGTTGAAATAATAGGCTGCAGGCTATACTTTTACAACCTTATCTTATCATCATGTCTAATTTCATTATGCAGTGTTGGTGGATTATGGTTTCTCCCTCAGTGTACCATTGTGATCAAGTGCTGACTTCAGTGACACTAATTGGAGTTTGTTTGCACACTCACTTGGCTGGTCAAACTGTCTGACCTGTTCAATCAACTAAGTTTGCTGTTGGATTAAATGAATACTGATGGTATTGTCTAATTGCAATATGATGCAATCATTCCTAACTCAAAAACAGATGAATGTCTTATTGCCTTAAAGCTGAAGTAGGTGAGATTGGAGCAAATATGATTAACCCTCCTGTTGTCTTCCCGTCGACCATGCAACTTTGACCAGCTCTGGTTTTACTGTTTATAAAGCATACAGTATAAATTATCACCCAATTCTGTGTTACACCTTTTTGGCCAACTTCATTCCAACTTATTACCACAAGTTTTACAGTTTTTTGGGGGGGGAATTTAAGGTTAATAAACCTCATTTCGGTGAAATTCTACCTAATTTTTTTATTTTAAAAAAGCAGAAATTCTGAACTATTTTGACTATAGTTATTGAAGGAACATAGTGTTGGTGGATTATCACAGACGGGTATATGTAAAAGTTTAGTTAGAATATTGTTTTGAAACCGTTTACATTTATTTTTTAATGGCAGCACATACAGTATAATGACCCCTGTAGTCCTCAAAAATGACCCGAGAAGACCACAGATGCTATAAATTAGAATAAAACACCCATAATTCAACGAAAGTAGTGGTCATTAATTGTTTTTGCAAAGACCATAGAATAAGGAACCATCCATGTTATTGTGGGGGCAATTAGATGAAATAAATCCATATTTATGATATAGTGAATTTTGAAAATGGGTCAAATTTGACCCAAATTTATCCTGACAGTAGCACATGAAACAGGTAACCTGAAAAAAATCATGTTCCTCCATGTCCTCCGGTGCTCCTAACGGCATCTGCAAGATTTCACAGACCGGAGGAAAACAAGCAGTCAGAGCTGATCTGAGGTCTGCTGTCCAGCTGCCGCCTATGAGAGCCGGCTGTCAATTACTCGCGAACTCCGACCAAACGGTCAAACTAGGCAGCGCTGATCAAACATGAATCAATATTACTGTATTATGTTACTGTAATGCCTATTTCTCTCCTCAAATGTTTTCAGAATCATCTTGTAGTGTACTGTTTAGCTGTAAAATAAGAAAGTTTGTGACCCAGCAGCCATGTTGAAATCTCTTGAAGGAACGCCAAGTACCGGTCACATGACCGGAGCACAGCCAATAGGAACGCTATCTCTCTCTGAAATGACCTGTGATTGGTCAAAGTCTTCCGTCACGGGCTCGATTTTTTTAAAGCCTGAAAACAGAGCCATGAGGAGGTGCAGAAGTCTAGTTTTCTCTCAGAACACTTGAATTACAATATGCTGAAAGGTTATTATGGGAATTGTTGCCCAATGATACCAAAAATATACTGCCTACTGAAGCTTTAAAGAGTAGTGATTGCATTTCAGTGAATCCCCTCTCTCCATCTACAGCAGGCGTCTCCAACCTTTTTTCCTTTGAGAGCTAATTTGACAAAATGAAAGTGTCCGAGAGCTACACATAGCACCACCAAGTTGTACATCGCCAATAGCAGACATAATTTCTGTCTTACTTTCATGGTTCTTTAATAACATTGCAGCCACCGCAGTCATCGCTTCTCTTACAATCCCGCCATAGGTGAAGGGCTTTTTGTGTTTCGTTAGGATGTGCGCCACTTTAAACGAAGCCTCTGCTGCAGCGTTGGCCTTCTTCCTCAGTTTGGTAAACAGAGACTGTCGTCTTTTAAGCGTTGTTTACAGCTCCTTTACCTTCTCCGTTCGTAGACTGCTACCAGCTGGAAAGTCCCGTGAAAAGTTGCCGTGGACTTTGATGAAGTGGCGCTCGATGTTACATCTTTTACCGACTGACACGCTCGCAGACGCACACATATGTCATCACCCATTCCTCATTAAAATTGTATATTTTTTTAGCTTTTTATTGGCCTGGCTACTTTTGCGGTCATTGTCTAATCTGGTGTACGTTTGCTGGTCTGCTAGCATCGCCTAATGTTACTGTGTAGCTGATGTCATGAAATTTGACAACTTGGCAACTTGTTTAATTGTCAGCCGATTGGCAAATAATCATTTTGTGTCAGAAGGGGGCGCAATGTCTGTGAATTTGATTGGATAGACATTTAAACTGGTTTACACTGGTTGACTTTGTGTTATCAAATTTATGTCCATATTCTTATAACCTTTAGTGAGCCACTCAGACACTGGTAGTGCTACTTGTTGGAGACCCCTGCTCTACAGCGTTTCTAGGACTCAACGTAGAATGCGATTGAAGTTGTAAATCACTGCCACACAGCATGTTTTGACCTAAGCGTAGTGTAAGATAACAGTAGGAATGGGTATTGCAAAGTCACACAACAAATACAAAAGCAATTGGTTAACTGTTGTAAAGGCCCTGCACACTCTTGGTAGATCCGCATAGTTTGATATGAAGTGAATGAAATGTAGGACAAGGATCATTATAAAATTGGGCTTCAATTCACTACCTCGCGTCACATGCCTCTGCAGTTTCCAGTGTCTCCAAAATGTTTGTTGGCATGGGTCAGAGTTTCTATACAGCTGTGCACATTCTCCCATCAACTTTATTTTCATAAATCCCAACACTTTTGTCTATTTACCACTCAGGAACTCCTGGTTAAGGTGGTGCTGTACTGAACAGCTGCTAATGTTGTTATCAATAGATTAGCTACATTTCATAGACTCAAACTAGATATTTCACCAAGCAAATATCTTTTTGTCTGGTCTTGACATGAAGCCAATTTGTTATTGTACAGCTCTGGAAATTCAGAAGCACAATTAATACATTTTTCGTTCATCTTTCAGTTCAAACAGTTGTCAACAGCGATTGGCTGCGCTCACAAAGGTCAGCTTGGGTTTAAGTTCAACAAATTTGAACTTTCGACGGACACCTGCGCAGAGCCGTCGCAACAAAGTGCGTTCACAGTAATGGCGAGGCATGCTCAAAAGCTGTTCTTCCATGAATTCGCCTTTATGGGTTCATTGAGCAGAGGTCTAATCACCCTGAATAAGTGAAAACACCTGCGTGGGTTTGCAGAGCCTTTAAATTCAATCTGTGTGCAAATGTAATGGAATCAACTAAGGTAATGTAATGTGTACAAATACAAGGAATTTGATTGTTTTGAAATGGGCATAACGGCTAAGAATAAGGTGAACTAAGTCCAACAAATAAAAGTTAAGAATAGACAGGACTATTATGTACACAAATATGTGAAAAGATATGTGTGTGTGTGTGTGTCTGTGTGTGTATATATATATCCATTCTAAGGCGATGAGATCACACCGGCATTAGTGTTCCAATCTAACCTCCACTAGGGCCTACTACCTTGTGTAAGTCGCTGATAAGTGGCTGAAGCAGTTGACTTCACTGTGCTTTGTAAAACGTTTTAAACCCCCGTTGCAGTAGGCTGTACATGGAAAGAGTTTTAGTCAGAGTAAGAGACGGGAAAACAACCGATAGAATAACAAGAGGCCGCCAGGCAGCTTGACCTCAGCTGCTCAGTTTGTGGCCCACCAGAGCGTTTCAATGTGTGACTGGTGAACACAGTTAAACTGTGAATTGCTGCCCCCTTGAATTTGGGTAAATTTTTTATCAACGTCAAAATAAAAGGTTATTATACCTCCCGTGCCTAGTCTGATAGTCTGTAGATATGTAGCCTATAGATAAGGTATATTTTAATAAAATACAGTTGTACCGACAGAATACAGGAGAGCACAGAGGCCGTTTCCATGCTGCGAGGCAGACGAGCGCTCGTGGCTACCTGTCTGTACACCTGAGGAGCACAGAGACAGAGAGTCAGTAAAGTAGGCGATCCTTAATGTGGCCCAGGACACATTCACTACACACTGCTAAAACAATGTGGCCCAGACCATCTCTGAATGTGGTCTGAAAAAGATTGAATCTCAATGCGTCCTCAATGCGTCCTCAATGCGTCCTCAATGCGTCTTGAGTGCGTTCACACCTGTTCTTAGAGCTGTCCACTTGTGATGGGAGCACTGAGGACGCATGTTAATACCAGGTCTGAACAGGGCCTCTTTGTGAAACAGGACTGCATTTATGAGTGGCCCATTTCTTGCCTGTAATTTATTCAAGACAAAGTTCATGAAAACAGTGGTTTACACACAACATGCATCAAGGAAAAGTCATGGCCGATCCGATGACGGGGTCTATTTGAAGCCATTTCTCCACGCTGGTCAACAAGCGATTTTGCTCCTCTATTAATGTTTATACATATGTCTTGGTGATGTACCCCATTTCAAATGTATCTTTGTATTCAATTCATTACATACATTAGGCCTACATACAACATACATTTCCAGTTTGTCTTTTATGCCACGGTGTTGAGTTTCTTCCGGTAACATTACTTCAGACGATGGCGACTGAAAGTGAGCGGATCATGTTGGAGTTGGAGCGGATAAATGTTGAACAACAGCTACTTTTAATAAAAAAACACTGCAACACAGAAAAGAGAGAAGACATCGGAGGAGATGGTGTGTGTGTGTGTGTGTGTACGACCATCGAGCCAATTGAGGATGGTGAATATTCCGAGCTTGTCCAGTCACTGAGAGACATGGACCATAAATACCTGTGTAACTGAGGCTCTGTGTAAACATGTAGTTAGGAAAAAAGCGCTGAAAAAGCCTTTGGTATTCCTTGTCATTATCCAATTTAATCTGTAGGCCAACCGATCAGTTTTTTTGTAGCATATATGCGATATTATATTTGTGTATAATTTGATTTGTATCAATAGCTACATAAAAAGTTTTTATTAACCAAATATACATTTATATATGTGATATATGTGTAAATATAAATAGAGGAGCAGAATCGCTTGTTGACCAGCGTGGAGAAATGGCTTCAAATAGACCCTGTCGGCCAATTCGGCTTCCAGCGAACAGTGATTGGCCCCAAAAATCCTGATCGGAGCGCCCTTATCTTAAACTCTTCAAAAGATCCAAGAGGCGGTGACTCACCTCATCATCTGAGCCAATGTCTTTGATGATGATGTGAGTCATGAGTTCCCAGGTTGGTTCAGCTTCCAACAGCCTGACTCAAATCAACTCTCTGTGGACTCCCTTTTTCCAAACCAAAGTTTTGTAGTAAAACTAAGCTTGTGAGATTCATGCTGGCATTGCGAGGCTTTACAGACCTACCACAATAAACGGTACACCTCAGCAACTTCAGTATCGTAGAAAATTCCAGCCTTCCCAGTCATATTTAGCATCACAAGGCCAAACCACATCTCATGAGCTCTGTGTTTGGGACGGCGCTCAAGTCTGGAAAACATCCGGTGAGAATTGGTGGAGCCCAGCAGATTTGTGCCAAATATCAGATAACAATGGTGGAACATTTATATGATGACATGACTTGTCTCAAACCCCCAGAACTTTGCGGACAACGATTTTAACTAGGTGTTACAGACCTCAAATGAAATGGGATCTCAGATGTATTTAGAAACCGGCTCCAGCTTAAAAAAGTAAAGGCCAATGACAGCAAGTGATGCATATGTCCAGTCAGGTGTAAAAAGGGTTAATGTTGACTTTCGAGTAAAAGAGATAACTGTCAGTCATCTAATGTAAAGTCTACTTGAAATGTCTCTTCAAAGGTAAAAAGAGCAGTCTTGTATGAGAAAAGTGAAAGTTCTGGGCTGGCATTGGAATCTCCAAATACCGCTCAACTGTTTTGTTTTCTGTTTGCAGGGTGAACATCTGTGGAGGGCAGTGCTGTCATGGATGGAGTACAGCTCAGGGATCGCAGCGGTGCATCAAGCGTAAGTGTGCAGTAAACTCCTTTCAACACAAAAGCGTTGTGGCCCGTTTTACTTGTATTTCAAAACATATTTAGTAAATGTTGTACATTTTGGCTCCTTGTTGTGTATAGTTAAAAAAATACAAAGTGAAATCCGGCACATGCGTAATTGTAAACTACATATGTTGTATTTCATAGTGTCACTTGTGATTTCAGGGCTTAAAACATACCGGTAATTAGGGATGCACCGATACCACTTTTTTTCAGACCAAGTACAAGTACAAGTACTTACATTTGGGTACTCGCCAATACCGAGTACCGATACGAGTAGTTCTCTGTGCCAAAAGACCCTCGTTAACAGCCAGCTGGAGGGTGTGAGCGACACACGGCAGGCTGGGGAGTCCCGCATACGAGGCGGTGCGCCGCGACCGGCTCTAGGTCGGCTTGGAAAGGCCCGGGGCGAAGGTGCTTCCCGGGGCCGTAGCCAAAGTCCTCGCTGCGCCCTCTCTCCCCGCCGGGGAGGGACGGGGCCTCCTGCTCCCGGTGCGACTGTCGACCGGGGCGGACTGCCCTTAGTGCGCCCCAGCCGCGTCGTACCACCAGGGCGGGGTTCGGCCCACGTAAAAGACGTCAGGGGTCTGCGGCAATGTCTGCAACCCACCCGACCCGTCTTGAAACACGGACCAAGGAGTCTAACGGTGGGAACCCAGCCCCGTGGGGTCGGGCGCACCACCGGCCCGTCTCACCCACACCGTCGGGGAGGTAGAGCGTGAGCGTGTGCGATAGGACCCGAAAGATGGTGACGAGAGGTTAACGTCATGCTGCCGATTCTGGTATCGGTGCATCTCTACTGGTAATTCAAAATGAACAGAACTTTTGATTGTAATTGCCCATTACACCTGTTCCCGGCCCTGAACGGCCCGGCCCAAACCCAACATCATTGGCGAAGGTAACTGCAAACCCAGCAGTCTCCCTGGTCTGTGGTGAGATGCCTAATCCTGATGGAAGTGGGGAGGGCAAAACGTGTGTGTGTGAGACATTGTACATTTAATAACAAAGACAACTTTACAGCTAATTTCTTCTCTGCTCTGAGCGCATCTCTCAGGTAGACTGTTTGGGACTCAGTAAACTCCCTATTGACGCGTCCAGGGGACGCACCCGATTTTTTTTTACCTGATAACGCTACATTGCAAACAACAAAATCAGTGCTGAAATCGGCAGGACGAGAGCTAGTTAACATGAGGTGCCATTCTTTTACATTATGATGCGTTCAGGCTCTATTCATTAACGATGAGTGTTAGGCGACGGTAAATTAAATCAAATTATAACGTTATCGTGATGTGTTCAAATGTAATCTTGTAAAATTTAGTTTTTGGCGAGAAACTTGAATAAATCCAGTTGTTTTGAAGGAGATGTTTTCACAACAATATAAAATAGATAAAAGAGAGGGAATTATGACCCGTTTAACTTCATAACAAAAACAAGTATGCAAACGGTAACAAGAGGAGTGGATGTTGAAGTACATGGGATTAATTGTTTTACTTTTGTTTTTTTTACTGTGGTATCAAATTGATATTGAGAATCGTGGAATTTCACTGGTGTTGATATTGACTACTAAATGTCTGGTATGGTGACAGTGTAGGTCTATGGGAACTGACAAAACACTTAAAATGTTAATTTATTGCAGCGCTAAAAGGCGCGGTGAAAATTGTTGGGTGCACCTAAATTATGTGCTGGTGCACCTAAATGAAAAAGTTGCTGCACACCAGTGCAACCACTGTAAAAAGTTAGTCTGGAGTCCCATAGAAGGCAAGCTGTCTGAATTTAAACAGAATGTGTCGGCGCATGCTAAACGCATCAAAGAAACGGAGGGCCGGGTTGCTGCGGTATGAGATGAACTAGAGAGGTCACAGGCTGAATCAGCTTCAACTGCAGAACGGCTAACGCACTTGGAGATGAAGACCGACAATTTAGAAAATCAAAGCAGGGCGGAAAAATCTGTGTGTGTTTGGTCTCCGAGAAGATGCTGAGGGTACTCAACTACTGCGGGATTTTGTTCGGGACATGTGCCGAAGTGGTTGGAGCTCAGCCCTGATCATCCTCCACCGGTGTTGGTAAGGGTCCATTGCACTTTGGCACCACCGAAACCAACACAGAGCGGTTCTTATTCGCTTCTGGAGATTCCAAGATAGACCAACTACCTCTCATCACAGAAGAATATCCTGCACGATGGAGCAAAACTCAGGATTTTTCAGCAGAAACAATGAACATACACAGAGGTTGTTCACTGAGATGGGATTCCAAATCAACCCTTGCCAGATAAGAGTGGTCCACAGAGGGAAGGTGCTCCTCTTTTTTTCACCGCGGGAGGCAGAGGAATTCCAACAGGAAATACAACCCAAAGGATGAATTCTGTTTTCCTTCTATGACTGACCACCAGTAGCGAGGATGGACTAACAGGATTGGCGATGTGAGTGTCGTGAATGACCCGGTGTAACTTTAAAAGAATGTAAAACGTATCTTGTCTTAATGACCAGTAATGCACAGTGAGTGTGAAATGGGTCTTGTCTTGCTGCAGTGTTTTTTTTTTCCTTTCCCCACATCCTGATTTTGATATTGACGTTATGATAAAGAAAAAATTAGTCACTTCCTTCCAGCAAATTTCTTTTTAAAATGTACTCAATATGTGACTCAATATAGTTGTTTTATTGTCTATTCCTTTTGAATAGCCGGGGAAAATACATAATATACAGGCTGTACTGTGCACAGTCGGTGAAACTGTTAGGGGTTAGGTTCACTTAGATTAGCTGCTCCTCATGCAAATGTGGATCAGTGTACCCCAGTTATTTTGGGGTATTTTGGGAACCTGGGGGATAGTGGCCAGGTTTATAGCACTTCAGTTGGGGAAGCGCTCAGAGCAGGGGTGGGGGGAAGTGTATGGCAGAATGTTCTACGTTCATAGTTTCTGTTATTTTGTTCTGCTTCTTTATGTCAACATGACAGCAGTGTGTTTGTTTGTTTAGTTGTTTTTCTCCAACTAGACGAGGTAGGGCTACATCTCTTTTCAAGATTAAAACACAAACATGTCTCGAATAAAGATTACCACCTGGAATGTTAGGGTGTTAAAATAAAAACAGGTTTTAAATCCAAAATATTTTTCTTGCAAGAGATGCATTTAAATGCTGCAGAAATGGATAGATTACAAAACTAGAATGGCACTCGGAGAACGCAGACCTCCGCCAAGCTGCCCGAGTACGATTGCCCCCCCTCTCCATCCAGCTTGCGCCATCATCCATGTGTAATTTTGTTTATGTTGAGATCAGCTGTACGCAGCGGAGCATCGTAAAACACTTCATTCAAACTGGACAGAAACAAAGCAAAACTCACCTAAACCGTCGTCGTTACTCTTTCCAACAATCACCAAGTGTGCTTTGGTCAAACTCAATTGTAATTTCACCGAATTTCATGTGAAAAAACAACGAATCTACAGGTGTTCCCCTCTCCCTCCACCCCCCGCTCTCTCTCTGTCCCTCTCTCTGCTGGCAGAAGGAAAGAGGCAGGGTGACGCGTCATGAACACGTCATCAGTTACACTGTGCATGTCTTAAAGCCTGTGGTGTTAATGCACAGGCTGAGCGGAGTTATTAAAAAAAAATCCCGAAGCCGGATCATGATCCGGATCGCCACAAAATCTAAGGGATTGTTCATTGTGTCACACCCCACCCCTCCAAAAAAATTTCATTCAAATCCATCACAGACTTTTGGAGTAATCCTCCAAACGGACAAACCAAAAAATAAACCAACGTCGGTGAAAACATAACCTCGTTCCTAGGCCTTCGGCTTTGTCGGACGTAAAGATGGCCAGATCAGGTCTTATATGCACCATACAATAATTAGGGGTATACTTGTACTGATACATAAATCTGTGTCGTTCCAAATTGCTAATGTCATTCATGATCAATCTGTAAGGTATATCATTGTCCAGGGTAATACTGTATATCCATGCTCAAACTGAACCTAGTTTGCGTCTACAGCCCAAATGTTGATTACTCCGTCTACTCTGCAGGGTGTGTACATTATTGGTGGAGATTTTAACTGCACTTTGGTGCCCACTAAGGATCGCTCTACTAATGTCGACCATACTCACGTGCAGAGAAAGAAAGCATCGAGCCAGTCCTGCAAAGATTTAACTTTGGTTGAATTGTAGAGGGAACTGCACCCAGATACAATTCAGTACTTCTGTTATTCAAGCACATAAGTAACTCACTCACGTATTGATTATTATTTGGTCTCCTCTGGACTATTGACAAAAATGAAAGTGTTGGTACAATAGTGTTGTGATAAGTGATCGTGCAGCTGTGTCATTAAATTTGCATGTAGATACATTTATCCACAACTCCAGGAGATGGAGATTCCCAGTTGAGTTCTTGCAAGACTCAGAGTTTATCAAATTTGCTGAAAGATGATATTTAAATTATTTTGAAATAAACCTTGATCAGACTAATGTCTGTGTCAGATGGGAGGCATTTGCTGAAAGATGATATTTAAATTATTTTGAAATAAACCTTGGTCAGACTAATGTCTGTGTCAGATGGGAGGCATTCAAGGCGTACATTAGGGGGAAATTATTATTAGTTACATGAATTTTAAAGCTAAACAATCGCAAACATTGGAAAAATCAAATAAGGTTGTTGGAACAAGACTTGTATGATGATTAGAATTTGTTGAAAGTAAAGGATTTACAAATTATGAGAGCTAAATTTATTAAGTTATCAATAGATAGACAAAGTTGCTAAAAGTTTAATGTGGCTTTAACAATCGTACTATGATCAAGGAGAAAAATGTGGTAAACTGCTGGCATGGCGACTTAAGAAACAACAGTAACAGTACAGGCAATTAATAGCATCGCAATAGCTGCAAGTGGCCTGTCCTTGGACCCAAAAGATTATTATGTCTTTTTTAGCATCAGGATGCTCAGATGACTTGGGAGAGTCAAAATTCATTGTTGGATCAGTTGCGATTTCAGACCTTGTCATGAGGTGGAAAACAGGAACGTGACTGTCGTCTACCGATAGAGGAGTTATCGGAGGCCGTTCAGAGTATGCAGAGTTGGAAAAACACCTGGGCCGGATGGCTTTCCTGTTGAAAGATTCAGGGAAAATCTCCTGGCCCCACTTCTGGCCATGTTTAAGGAATCTTGTGCAGAGGGAATACTTCCACAATCATTGAGACGTGCAATGATAACCTCAATCCTTAAGCCATGCGATCCCCCAACTGAGTGCTCTTCTTTCAGACCTATTAGTCTGATGGGATGTGACACTAAAATACTCGGTAGGGCCAAAAGACTGGAGAAGTACCTTCCACGTCTTGTTTGTAATGCTCAAAATGGCTTCGTCAAAAACAGACACAGATTTCATAAAATTAGGCCTGTCTTGAACATATTGTATGAAAAACATAACTCTAGCAGCAGTGTTATGTTTAGATGCACGCCATGCTTTTGATAGGATAGAGCGGGACTATCTTTTTAATTTGCTTTCGAGATTTGGGATTAGTGTCAAATTTCTGAGATGGATCCAACTTTTGTACCAAAACTGACATATTGACCAACAACAATGTATCTAAACCATTTAATCTCCAAAGGTCAACCAGACAGCGGTGCCCTTTATCACCTTTGTTATTTGTATTGGCCATTGAGCCTTTGGCTATGGCCGTAAGAACTCATGAAGGCATCTCAGGCATAACTGTAGGTGGTCACGAACGCCACATATCTTTGTATGACGTCGACGAATGTTTTCGAACAAAGATAAAAGTTTACGGAATATTATAAATACACCATTCCGAGCCACTAAGGAAGGTTTTACATAACTAGGGGTTCAAATTAGACCTGGGTTGGAACAAATTATTTCAATTAATTATGACCCCTTGGTAGAAAAAGTGAAGGAGATGTTAAACCGATGGACCCAAATGCCTATATCTATGATTGGTCACATAAATATAGTAAACATGTTAGTGTTACCAAATCCCTTCCACTTCCACTACCTATCACTTTTTTTTCATAACATCCAGCTTCGTCTTCTGGCTAAAGTAAAGCCCTTCCTCAGTCGGCATGCCTTTATTAGCTCGAGACTTGATTATTGTAATGCAACGTATGTTGGTCTCAACCAGTCTTCCCTCGCGCGCCTCCAACTTGTGCAAAATGCTGCTGCTCGCTTTTTAACTACACGTTACCCCCGTACTTTACTCACTCCGTTGGCTTCCAGTTGGCTTTAGAAACGATTTTAAGCTCTTGATGTTTGTTCTTAAAGCCATTAACGGCCTCGCCCCACCTTATTTGTCAGAGATTTTGACTCTCCGCGAGCATAACAGGGCTTTGCGGTCATCGGGTTAACTTTTTTTAGAAGTCCCGGGGTCGGGGTATAAGCTGTGGGGTGATCGTGCTTTTGCTGTCGCTGCTCCTAAACTATGGAACAAGTTACCCCCTGATATACGCACTATCACTGACCTAGTACTTTTTTTAAATCTAAGCTCAAGACTTTTTTATTTAGATTGGCTTTTAATACCTAGTAGCACTGTGACATTTTCCCTATGCTTTTTATATACCTTTTTCCGATTTTATGATATGTTATGTTTTTATTCCTGTTATTTCTTGATGTTAATGTAAAGCACTTTGGGTACCTTTTGGTTGTTGTAAAGGGCTATACAAATAAATGTTGATTGATAACATTGATGATTTATTGAAGAAGTTCATGTGGAATCATAAAAAGGCTAGACTCTAACTAAGGCTATTATATTTACTGTATGAAAGAGGAGGTTGGGTGACTATAGAGCAGATATTCACATCAGGACTTCCTCTTAAGCTTTACTTATATTCAGCTAAGGTCAAAAAGCTTGTCAAACAGACAAAGAATCCTTAGAAACATGATCTAAGTGTGGTACTCTGCACATCAACGCTGTCACAGTTCTCCCCTATCTGGGGTAACGGTTGTTTTATACCCAGTAGAGCAGATGGTGGATGTAAGATATGGTTTAACCAAGGTGTAGAGAAGGTAGCCTGCTGTCATACATTCAGTTATGTTAAGGGTCAATTATTTTTTGTTTATTACTTATTGTGAAATTATTCAAAAGTATCATCTTCCAAAAAGCTAGAGAGGCATGAAGAATTGATATGAAGGTTGATATTCATGAAGCTGATTGGGAAACGGCTTGTTTTAAGGCCCAGACCCAGTCTGGTTATTACAATACAAATGGTTAACGCAAACTCATTTTAAACCTATCAGAGTAAGTCAAATGTTCCCTAACGTTCCAGATTCTGTGTAAAGTGCACAGAGGAAAAATGCACATTAATTCATTGTTTATGGGAGTATACAAAGCTACAAGGATTCTGGAAGAGTGTGGTTGAATGTATGAGCCTTTTAATTGGAAAGGAAATTCCTTTCGAGCCAAATTTTGTGTACTGGGAATATACCCTGAAGACTTTAGTGCAGCTCTGCAGCGGTCACTGCTCATTGAATTTGGACTTTTACAAGCCAGGAGGATAATTGCACTAATGTGGAAGAATTTGGATATACCTTCTATTGGAATGTAGATAAAAGAACTGGCAGCCTGTCCAGCTTTGGAGAGACTGACTTAAATTGTAAAAAGGAAAGACAAAACCTTTGCTCGCTTGTGGAGCCCCTATATGGAGTTTTTTGGGAACTCATAATCCTGAATGATTTGAAACTGTCTGGAAACTATGCACTGCTGCTTTTTGTTTATTTGTCTTTGTTAATGTTTTTTGTGTTATTCCCTGCGTGGATTGAGTGGCACAGGAAATGACATATTGCAATTTTTTTCCACCACTTCCTGTGTCCACTATGTGGTGCTAGAGAACACACGCTAAACATGCATTATGTTGCTCATTATCAAGTGTAGACCACACAATGTAAATTTCATGTGAATCGAATAATGTTTGTCACTTAACGCTGACTTCCTGTTACCACTAGGTGGCGCTATGACTGCGAGCCAAAATTTGCATGTGGATGTCGTAATGGAGGGACTTTTATCAGGCGTAAGAAATTTGGAGCAGATTGGTTAATGTACGACAAAGTTATAGCCACTTCCTGTTTTTTTGGCGAAAGACGCTTATTCGCCGCCACGCCACGGCAACATAGTTCCATAAAAATGGAAGCTTTGAACAACTTTTCATCACAACGGTCTTAAGACTGTACTGACCAAAGTTGATCAGGTTAAATCTGTAGGAGGAGTTTGTTAAAGTATAGTGCCTGGAAATGGCAAAAAAAAGCCCTAAAATAACACATTCAATTAAAAATGGCCGACTTCCTGTTGGGTTTACACTATACCTCCAAGAGGCTTTTTTGTACATCTCAACATGTTACATATACTTACCAAATTTCATACTTCTAGGTGAAACCACAATGAGGGGCTCAGGTTTAGCAATTTTTTAGGGGGCGCTATCGAGCCATTTTTGTCACATCCGAGCATGGAACCCAGAAAATATCAAAATGTTTCACCCGTCCTGCTACATGTGCCAACTTTGGTCAGTTTCTGAGCACCTTTAGCCCCTAAAAAATGCGATTCATTTGCGTAAATAATAATAATAAACGAAGCAATTTCAATAGGGCCTTGGCGTGGGATTTGTAGAAAATAGTACCCCTAAAGAGCGTGGCGGTCCTAGTGGTACAACAGATCCCTCCTCCACTCCTTCCTTATAAACAGGTGGTGCTGTCAAACAGAGTAACAATGGGATGGAATAATTGACCTGATTTTGTTGTGGCGCTGCTTTACACGTGGCCACAGGAGCCATTTAGTGGTTTAGGAGTTAGTAGTCCAGTGTTATATCTCAGTCAGTGTCCAACATCAAGTTAAATCTGGGACATGTCACACATAATACACACTAGATGTGTATTATGTTTAATAGGACTTCAAAGACACAGCTAGGCACAGATAAAGTAATGACCTATTTGTCCGTCTTTTTATGGTATAAGTCAAACTTGTTATTGCCGCAGAAGTCAAACTCTTACCGGTCAGTCAGTAATGTGCCTTGTATTCTTCCCTGACTTCCAGAACTGAGACAGAAATGGACAAAGATGCATGTTTACTCATTGCCGTAGAGGACATATTGTTTTTGTTTGCCTCTTTCTTGGCAGCCGTAACAACACGTGATTCGTCTGTCTGTACAAAACTCATCTGATTCAGGAGACATTCCAGATCCTTCCCGTCAAATGTTGGCAGATTACTGAATTGCAGGACAGAATGGAGCTTTGTTGAATTTGCCTAAAGTGAACACATCGTGGTCATCTTGCAGACAAATCCTCTTTGTAACTTTGTGGAATTGCTCAATTTACTGTCCTGAAGGAAAGCAGCCAAAATGTAAGGGACAAATACTGGTGTGTGGACTTGAAGCTTCCTCTATTACTGGGTATATTTGTACATTTGAATAATAAAATTGAGGGATCACATGATGATTCACATCACTAGTACTGTAATTCTGGACCCGTCTTACTTGGGCCAGATCCATGCATGTTTGAATGGCTTGGTATCAGTTCAAACTAGAATGGCACTCGGAGAGCGCAGACCTCCGCCAATGTGCGTGACTTTAAAAACAGATCACAGCTCACAGCTGGCGGTACCGTGAGATGGTAGGGCTTATTATTAACGCGTTGTGTTTCCGTGTAACGTATCGGCGGATGCCTCTCTCATTCAGCAGCCTTGTTATGTCTGTATAACGTTACACTACGTTATCTCTCATCCCGTCATCTACCGCTTTTTTCTTTCTCATCGCGGACGGCCAGCAGCTCCCGCCGCACCTCGATGTCTCGCCACACACGTATCTCTCTGCTTTCAGAAGGAGGCGGGGTCACGCGTCATCAGATACACTGAGCATGTGTTATACCCTGTGGTCTTAATGCTGAGGCTGATTGGAATCCTTAAAAAAATTCCTGAATCTGGATCCAAAATCGAATGGATTGTTCATCGTGCCACACTCCACCCCTACAAAACATTTCATTCAAATCCATCGCAAACTTTTGGAGTAATCCTGCCAGCAGACAGACAGACATACAGACAGACAAACCAACGCCATTGAAAACATAACCCTTGGCCTTGGAGGTAATAAAGCCGATCAAATGCAGATTCTGTACTGTGTTCTGTCCACCTCAGCCTGCTATGTGCCTATCCATTTTATTGTCCACAAATATTGTTTACATATTGAAAAGTCTTACCACAAAAAAAACGAGGAGCCACGCCTGTTCTCCAACCCCCCCCACCCCCTCCCTCCCCACCATAAAAAAAAAAAAAATCTCCATTTGGGTTGGCTAGAAGGAAACCTGCCAACCTGCTCAGTTCCTTATTGTGTCCATCAGCAGCACTGACAGTGGAGGGCAGTGTGCTGAACGCAGGTGTTATGAAGCACAGTAAAGGTTCAGCAACATGCCCGACACCTCAGCTCACAGGGCAATGGGGGAGTCGATTAAGACGTGACTGTCGCTGGGTATTGCGTCTGGATGATGTTCACGCTCACTCCACTTAACCACCACTGCAGATATGAGCTCTCAGAATGAGTTATCCAACAGTGGGATGGTTTCCTGCAGCGGGAGCTAATGGCCCACAGCAGTTAGTAACGTCACGTCAATCTCATTGTCAACAGGAAAGGCTGATTGTCCTTGATAAGATCTATGTTGTTGATCCTCTGTCTCATTTTAATAGCTTTCCTTTGTGGTAACAAAAGTGTACTCTGGAAGATAGGAGAAGGCTGCTGCAGAGAAATGCAAAGAATGCATGTGTTGAAGACAGCTGACCCAGAGATTTAACACACACCTGGAGGTTATGACATACCAAGGAAATACAAAAAAAATACGTCAGGAAGTCAACAGGAGATGGCCAGCAGTATGTCATGAAGCAAGTTTTCCTGACAAGAAGCAAATATGAGGGAAGAATTCACAGATTTCTCCACAAAATTGACTGCAACTCGATTAATTTTGAACCGATTTTCATGAAATTTGGTTGAAGTGTGGAGATACAGTAGGTCTGCCACGGGTCTGGTTATAGGGGTCTGGCTATGGGGGTCTGGCTATGGGGGTCTGGTTATGCAAGACTACCAGTTCTGTAGTGAGCCTGGCAAGTTTTAGAGCCTGGCGTTGCGGAAGCAAGGCATGTACCGTATAGTCGATTTATGCACTCTGATGTCGATCAACCAATAGGCGAAAGGTTGACCCTATGACACACTTTGAATGACAGCCCCCTCGTTTGCATGATGACAGAAAAATGCACGAAGAAATGTTTAAAGAAATGCAAAAAGAAAAAAATATGGAAATAAGTTTGGGAAAATTTAAACGGAAAAAAATGCAAAGGGAAAAACTGTTGTATCCTCCTAGGTTAGAAATGTTTTTTTGTATGTGTAATGGTTGTTTACCTTGAGATGAATACATCATTGGTGTCTAGTCATAGCTGATTCAGTGAATAGCTAGGATGTTTAATATGATAGGTGTTTCTATAGCGTCATTGCTGGCCAGTGGAAAGCCAAGTGTATCTCTCGCCCAGAGCGTTAGTGAGGCCCACAGATTCTCAACAGACAGTCTTATCGGAGCTGATCTGAACTCTGAGGGCCAGCGGTGACTCAGATAATGTGGAATTCAATACCTCATATATCAATGTCATATCTTTCCACCGCTACCTACTTCTGAATTTAGTGAACATCTGTCCCAGTCACATGCTTAGGTTAAACAGGCGGTTGCAGTTACCCATGAAGTCAACGCAATTTTCTTCCCTTCACTTTGGAATTTTAAGGTCTTGCATCACGGCGGCAGTGACACAAAGAAAATCATTATGCCTCCCAGTTTCTGCTTCTCACCTTGGATCCCTACCACATGAACACAGCCACACACTCACTCACACACACACCCAAAATATTTTGAACTCTTGCAGACCTCAGTGTGAATGTGGAGGGGGTCCCTGAGCAGCCAGCCCAGCATAGCTGCATCTAAAGGGCAAGGACATCAACATGACTGGTTTATTTTTTGTCCCCAGCTAACAAGTAAATTACCATCACTTAATCCATCACCCAAGGTGGAAAATTAACTGTGTAGAATTATTGCTTGTAGGACATTTCATAATCAATCATGAATTCATTATAAAAAATATGTATCTATAAATAATAACTAAAAATTATGAATCATAGACCCCTGAATTGTCGTAAAAGTTGAAAAAGAGTGATGGCACTCAGCTCCAGCTATAATATACGTTTAGTTTTAATATCAGAATTCAACCAGGCGCCACCCAATTTTAGAAAAACAGGGAAAACTTCAAAATCTGATATTAATCAATTGATTCTCATAATCTCAGGGATGCTACAGAGTATATACGGCATAGTTTACAGTAATTAAAGTTTTTTAATATACACACACAAATCAAATAACCAAGTTCTTTATAAATTAAATGTTTATTTAACTACCTATATTACTAAACTACTAACAGAAGATAAGTGGATAATTGATGAATGAGTAAATGGCAAATCAATAAATCCATTGAAGGATGACCACCTGCTGGTTTTGTTCACGACAGCCATTGTTGATACCATGCAGTAAAGAAATTCAGCTCACTTGGGTTAACACTTTTATTGCATTCAAAAATATAGATGACAATCCCAAACATTCATAACAAAAAATATCCTGAAGCATGAGAAAAAACATGTCTTCCAAGTTTAAAGAATGGTAAATTAAAAAATAAGTCCACCATCTTTCAGTGGGCCTATAGAACGTGTCTGACCCCTGGTCAGTATTTCTGAGTGGTAGCCATAGTAGGGGTGTGGGTGGGGGCGACTTCCATCATCAGGTGAGGAGTTGCAGGGGTCACGTCTTCTCCTAAGGTCGGCTGTACACTTTGGTAGTCCTTGGCCTTGCAAATGAACAAAGAATAGCATGTTAGAATTTTGAATTCAGTTGTTGAGTTTGGACTATAATGTCTCACACATACAGGGCATATATATATAGTCTATAATATTTTTAAAAAGGCTACTGAACTTATTTAGCATGCAACTCTATGCTGGTCTTTTGTTGGTTGGTTGAGAGAAGTTTATTACGCTGCCTCTCACGCTATCGTACCACTTCATTTCAATGACATGCCAATGCGTCTTTTTGTGTGTCAATGCCTGATGATGTCTTTACATTATTATAAATTATACCTTTCACAACACATCTATGTAGTCGTCAAAAAGCTGCTTGTAATGATGAAAAATCTATATGCAACCTTCATCAACTAAAATCAGAATCAGTGTAATGAAAAAGTATTTTGTGAAGGCTGCAAGGGTTAGTGTGAAAACATGCGAATTGGGTTTCTGAAGAAGGGATGTTGAATGAGGCCCACAGAGAACTTCTATAACTTGTCGTCGACTGACTTGTGTGTGCAGTAGCTCCTCTGTGGTTGGAGGTGGAATACCACATAGTGGCGCGGGTCATCGGGCCTCACACGTAGCGATGCCACCGTCTGCTGTGGTGCGGCTTCGGAGGATGGCCCTCTGGAGGTGAGGAATGTAGCCGTAGTCCTTGTCGACCTTCGTAGTGTACAGGCTCCACTTCTGCGACTTCTTGTTGAACAGCTTCCGGTATCTGACATAATGAAATTAGCATAATGACCAAAACAGGAAAAGATGGTTACGGAAAAATGAATTGGTGATAAATTTGTGCTACCTGTGCAACATTCATTATAATTATTCATGTATAAATTTGACCTTATATTATAAAACTAATATACTTCTGTTTTAGTGGGTATACTGCTGTCAATTTTAAGAACTTACTCGATTGAGCCATCAGCTTTTCTTTGCACTGGTCGGTGGACGTGATGATTATAGTCCAAACCAGCGAGTAGGGTGCGAGCTGAGTAGACGGGCGGGGTGAAGCTGAATCTCTTGTTGGCATACATCAGTATGTGGTTGTGAAAGGACTCAAGTTCTGCTGTAGACCTAAACAGTAAACACCAAGTATTAGGTTTTTTTATGTTGTCATTGGTCATTAGTTGATATAGTTACAATCAGTGACAACAGTTCCCAAGATTTACTCGCATTTTTCTTCCCTATGTGGGTTTGTAGGGAGTAAGCCAGGGGCTTCCTATGTTTGAGTTAAATACTTGTGAACATAAACATTACATGTAAAACCCATGCCCACATACCTGAATCCCAGGTACTTCACAACTTCACCCAGCCAGCGTGCATTTAGCACTATTTCAGTGAGTGCTCTGTGTGCAGCAGATCCCTTCTCTATCCATTCCTTGTCCTCGTTGTCCGACGAGGGGCCGTGGTGACAGGCGCCAAGAGCCCACTCGTGTTCTCCCGTGACGTGATGGAGTATGCCAACCCACATGTCCTAAGAGAACAACAACGCAATCAGCTATGATCCGACACATTACGCGGAAATGATGTCTGCAGCTGTTATCAACTATTTCTCGCTCCACAAGTGTAGGATTATAAATAAATAACGGTTCATGTAGCACTTACAAAGAAGTCGTCGTAGCTTGCAGACATTTTGGCACAAAACCAAAAGTGGTTGCACACGTCCTTGCTCCAGATGAGTAAAATGGAGCACCCCTTCTGCTCGCTCGCCTGACCACAGAATGAAAAAGCAAAAAAACAATCAAAGAAAATTATTGGTGTAAGCAAGTTTTGTGACGAAATGAAAATGAGTTCAAATCCGTTCCATAATATTACCTGCTGGATCTTCTTTCCAAGGTTTTTCGATCCATGCCACATGTCAAGGGTATGGCGAACTCCCCATGACTTATATATGCCCGTGGCTGTATGAACAGTGAACAAAAGACATTTGTAAGTACAGACATCTGCACCACTCCTGCATGAGTCAACACACTAATTAAAAATGAACAACGAGCTGTATACGTACTAAAGAGTGCAGCTATCTGGCTATGATGGTCGGTACATATTTCGCTCAAGTTTTCTATTTCCTGATGAAGTGTGTCGAAAGTCCGGGTGAAGGCTTCCTTCTCCATGATGACACTGTTCGGCGCCGTTTTGCATTTGTCCACCGTCACCATGGAGATGATCTCTTTGGAGGCATTCTCCATCACACTATATGTGCAGTACTGTGCAGAGAACCCGGGGCTGTCCATCCGACCATCGCCTTTTAAAAAAAACAAAATATAAATAATAATTTCAGAAATTGGAACACACTTTTTTATGCTTCACTCTAGTGGATCTGATACTGACCAATATCGGTTGTACAGTATCATATCCACAAATCTGTCTTTGTCAAAAAATTGAACTTACCCAGGACCACAACGTTGGCTTTTGGCTGTAGCTTGGAAATAACTTCACCTCGCTTCTCTTCCCAGAACTCTTTTACGGTGTCCACACAGTAGGTGTCCTGTATTTTGGAAAATGTGGACCTTCCCAGCATCCCCATGTTCATAAATTTGAATAATAATGCCACTTTCGCATAGTTGTTTCCAGAGAGGAGGATATTCACGGCCAACATGAAGTCCCCTATCAGCATCCCGTACTCGAGAGTGGACTGTGAACTCCAGCGCCAAACAATATGACCATGGGGACACGTCTAGAAAAAGAGTGACAGAAAGCAAAAATGTGTCTTATTCTGCATATCAAAGCTTACTGTGGTGCTGCATATATTTTGCACTATACAACACTTAATATGGGCAAAAAGTACCACACACTCCAAAGTCATGAAGTACATATATTTTTCCAAAAATGGCCGTTCCAGGCTGGTGTCAGACAAAGACATAACATAATATCAATACTGTAAAATAAATACCCACCCACTCAATGATGGCAGCTGTGGCCCTGGATTTGACCGTCACCCGAAAGGGTCCAGGTGCCTGGCACACTGCATTGGTAACGGGGTCTTTGGCGGTACACATGGGGATGGGCAGCAGAAGGTACTCAGCCAGCAGCTGCAAGTTTAGATGGTAGGCGATGGAAGCTGGCTGGCCAATGACCTCGTCTTCACTCTGGGCCTGGAGCGCTTCTGGCATCTCAGGTGCATCCGTTTGAGATGGACCGACGTCGGAGGAGTCATGCACAGTGTCCTCCACACTGATGGCTGGAAGTGAATCCAAGCGAATGCGCGTAGAGGGGAGGGCACCACCAGTTCTGTTGGGAAAATATCATGAATCACAAACAAAGCACTGTGAAATGGACATATCATTTCAGACATGAAGGACACCTGTTACGTAATCACATTCCTTGCACTCACTGAATGTGAACATAGGCTCTAACCCCCTACCGTGACATAAAGAAAAGAAAAGAAAATGGATGGATAGATCATAGGTGTAACGAATCATCTACAACATTGATGTATCGATTTATATTCCTACGATCCAACTACATCGATAGGTACTCGGCAAGTTGTCCTTCACGGGAGACGTATATCGATATAAAATCGCTTTGAAACGCAAAAATCGATTGTATCGATACTAAGGATTTGCACCTTGTATTTAAGGACGACAAACGTTCTATGAAAGTGTTTTTAGCACTTTTATTAGTAAAGAAATGTTAAACGTTACTCCGGTTCACTCTCCAGACATGCGCCAGCTTGCCGGCTCTGCCCTCTGCAGCGCGAGCACGCATCCATGGCGTGCATGCAGACACAGAAATTTTGGGAAAAAAAGTTACTGTATCGATTTCAAATCATTGAATCTTATCGTATCGTACTAGATGAGCAAAATATCGTCCTTGACTCGTATCGGAACCTTGGAAATCGTATCGTAGTAAAAACGTATCGTTATACCCCGAATAGATCATTACACACACCACAGACAGGGTGTTTGTGACTTACCGAACACACAGAGGGAAGATGTAATCAGCATCACTGCCTTCATCACTGTCGACTTCCCTGGTCTCCTCCTCGTCCTCCTCGTCCAAAGATGAGACAGACTCTGTCTCTTCAGCGTGGCACAAGGTGTCATCTGCCCAGTCAATGCTATAGACAGGATAAAATGATTTAGTAATATTATCTTGCACTAATATACAAAGGGGCACATGCTCAAAATATAAAGAGGAAATTCACAAACTTACGTGGAATTCCGAATGTCGTTGAACTCCTCTACATTGATGCCGTCAGCGCTCAGATCAAGTGATGTCATACTAAGCACAATGAAATAATATGAGAATAACATCACATTACTGCTCATCAATAACGTTGAGACCAGAATATAACCACCACGAACGCAGGATATAATTCATATGCTACCGTATTTGTCACTGGAATGGAAAATATACCTTGTATCAAGTTCCTGTACCGATGCAGCCTCATTGTCGCTGGTATCCAGCTCTCCGACACCAGCTACAGAGAAGTCATCATCTCTGAAAATTAGGGAATAAAGTTTGTACATCCGTCTTGACAAGTTCAGCTGGTTTCCCAATGATTCTTCGTGAGGACATCAATGGAAAGGGCTATTTAAGCCAATTGTGATCGCACATGATTGCCAAAAAAAACCCAAACAAGTTGGACTCACCGATCGGAGAGAGATTCAGTCAAAATGCAGGATACCTCTGTGTACGGCAGGCTGGCCATGTGTCCAACCTTGTGCCGTGTTGACGTTCCCCTTATCTTCTCATAGCTGCAAGACAGGTTCATACATTACCATTATAAAGTTTGATCATACATATCATTGCAAAAGGAATATAAAAGATTCAAGATGTTTATTGTCACACCGGTTATACAAGTACAATCGTGTGAAATACATTTTGCTGGGAAGCTCCATTAAGAAAACAGTAAGTTAGGTAGCAAAAAATAAAATAAAAATAATAATAAATGACACAACGATAACAAAATATATATATATTTTTTTTATAATTTATAATAAAAAAAGATGTATTTATATATGCATTTACAAATAATATACAGTACAATAATAAAGGAAATACTTGGTATATGGTAAATATAGAAGCATATATATATATATATATATGGGAGCAGTAGAGGTTGCATACTATAAAAATATTGCACAGGCATTTAAAAAAAAAAAAAGATATTGCACATATTGCATTGATTGAAGTATTGCACTTGTTTATTGCGCTTTTTTTGTGTGAGAGAGAGTTTTGAGGTGAGTATGAGTTATCTGTTCAAAAGTCTTATGGCCTGAGGAAAAAACTGTTTCTGTTTTACAAAGCATAAATAAGAAATGATGACATTCTAGGCTGTGATTAGTAAGAAATGACTGTACAGGTTGTGAATGAGTGTGAAACACAACTCCACTGGTGGTGGTGGGGGTTAGTGTTCGGGGAGTTGAAGCTTAGCTTGCTTATTGTTGAAAAACAAAAAGAAAACGGGAAAATATGAATCACAAAATGAAATGTAATTTGGAAATCAGGACTCAATAGCATATAAAAAAAGTAGTAATTTAGTTGGCTAAATAATAATTGTTGCAAGCCATGTTCAGATTGTGACTGTAAACACAAACAGCTCTCCAGGGGGTCAGTGTTGCTGGGATGGGGGATGGGCATCATGGGGGTAGTTTGTTTTTATGCAAACCAAGAAAACTAAAGAAACTGGTTTATAACAAAAGAGCTAGATGATCTCGGTGGAAAATGCTCCCCGCCCCCCCCCCCCATGGGACAATAAACAACATCAATACTTCTCCAGGTCACTGTATCGACTACTACTGTCTGTGATGTTGAGTCGAGCATCTAGCCAGCTACATAAACATGACCACTCATCAGCAGCTTTCACGGTAAAGCAAACTACAAACAAGTCAGTACAACACATGTAGATATTTACAGGTAAACGCAGTTATCAGCTTCACCTGTCCAGCAGCAGAGCAGCGAGCTCTGAGTCCAACGTGAGGCCGATGCAGTCCCGGAGATCTCTCCACCTCTGAAACGCCTCTCCGATGTTCACTCGCGTCTTATTGCGTTTATTGTCCGACTCTCGTTTAGACTCTCTTTTAGAAAAGTCTGTCTTTCTTTTCTTGGGCTGCTTCGAGGTGTATGCAGTTGTTGCCAGCGGTGGAATAGCGAGCTTCCCAGCAGGAGGATGATGGTCCGCCATCGACCTGGGAAAGTACAGAATAATTACGTCCTAAAGTCTTTTCCTAACCACGTCTCCTTTGACCTCGATGGGAAAAAATCACGAGTTCAAGGAAAGATGTGAAGGAGAAGTCAGAAGGACTTTGGGAAACACAACCGTGGAGTTCAGAGCAAAACAATCCGACTGCTCTTTCGCTAGACTCCGTTATAATGATGCGACGGCGGCGAGTGTTAGTGACGTAGGTCTGCCGTGGTAAAACTACAATGTTCCAAAGATGGACTACAAAAGACGCTGCTCGTGTGTTGTTAAATAGGTATTTCAGTGACAGACTGCTTCCCCTTTGCTTACATTTAACTCCAGTTACAGTCCACACACCACATACAACCATTTCATCCTTTTTTATCCATCATTCTCTTTTAAAACACATCATCTTTTTATCCATCACCCTATTAAACACCATCCTTTTAGCCATCATTCTTTTTACTTCTATCTATCTATACCTATTTATATTTATTTTACTTTATTTAATCTTATTCTTTTTAATCTTGCCTTAATTTGATTTGCACCCTGACTCACAGCCAGCCACCCCCACCCCTCTCAAGCGCACACACACAGTCACATGATATTGATCTTGCCTAGTTATGTTAAGTTTTTTAAAGTTTTCTTTCTTTGTTTGTTTATTTATTTATTTATTTATTTTTCTTTCTTTCTTTAATTTATTTTTCTCTCCATTTTGTTTTATCCATATTTCCTTTTATTTCATTATGTTGTGAGGAAAAGGAAGAAAAAGAAAAAAAAAAGAAAAAAAAAACTTCTCAACTGGCCGGGCATGGGCCATGATGCCTCAGCACCAACTGGGCTCCTCCTCCATCTCCTCTCTCCTCCCTCCAATGATTTCCTCTGGATAGAAAAAGGCATAAGCCCTGAGCTATCAAACCAGGCTCACGAATTTACGAACTGACGAGGCTGCTTCCTCCGTCGGTGTGTGAGAGAGAGATACTGCAGCTCCTTCTGCTGCCGGAACACTTTACATCAACATATAAAACTAAAAGCTGCGGTCAAATTGGACAGTTTCCAGCAGCCCTCACTGAATTTACAGGAAGTCAGAGGAAAAGTGACATCCTGTTACATCCCGATCTGTAGGCTACTTGTAGTTTTCAGACCACGTTGGGATTTATTTATATTTGTTTGTAAATATATGTGGAAATGTGCGTGTATCTGGCATTGGATTCTATCCTTTATTATTTGTTATGTCCGCCTTGTAAGGCACATTATAATGTGCACTTGTTTTGATAAGTGTTTAGATTAGATTCGATTCAATTTTATTGTCATTGCACATAGTACAAGTACAAGTACAACGAAATGCAGTTTTGCATCTAACCAGAGTGCAAACTAGTAAAGTGCTGATAAGACAATATGAGAATATATTGGTGTATGTATAGGGCATAGGCATATACATATATACAGATTGTAATTAAAGTGCAAGTGATCGACGTGTTATATTCTGATGAATAATATCTTAACTATAAATTGCATACTGATGGGATATTGTATAACACATTTGTATAAGAGTATTATAAACAATAGATGATATATACTGGTGGAGTTATATCCAAACACAGAGAGATTATGTACACAGAACTTTATGCATATGGGACTAAGTGAATATAGGAGGATAGATATGTATATACAGTGGAATCATAAGTTATATATATACAGGAGAGGATTGTACGGATAAGAGTAAATATAAATAACCTTCATTATTATTATTATCAACCACACAAGATATGTCTGTTAACATATTGAACCTTCATTGCACAACAAGAGACTAATATCCTACAATCTAGCATTAAATATTACAATACAAACACAGAAAGTTTGGACTTTCTATAACACCTGGTGTTTGCTGTCAAAACTAAGAGTCAATCAGCTCAGGTGACAGCCAGGCGTTTCCCATCATGCCCTTGTTTTCCTCCGGTATGTGAAAAACCATGATTATTTTCAGGTTACCTGTTTCATGTCCTACTGTCACGATATAGCGACTGTTTTATAAAAATAACATTTTTTAATCATATTTGCTCCAATCTCGCCTACTTCAGCTTTAAGTACAGTAAATATCAGACACTTTAAGACTTTTACTCAATAATATTCTATTAGATGACTTTAACATCTACTAAAGTCATTTTCTGGTTAGATATCTGTACTTTTACTCAAGTGTGGCTTTCAGGAACTTCACCCACCACTGGGAGACTGTCAAAAAAGCCGGTAATTACACAGGGCTCTGTTCTCCCCAAGCAGATAATAGGGGCATCCATTTATCAACTACAAAGCCTGTCGCACAGACAACATGGAAGAAGTTTACGCACTGTACTCCAACACACACACATGCACATGCATGCTTGGATATGTTTGGATAAAACCATACAAAGGAAGTTGATAGCAGATAACACACACATCCCGACCGTCCTCTGACTTTAATCATTCCTCAACATAAACATACTGTTATCTTACTAGTATTCTTACTAATATGATAAATACTAAACCCAAGTCGTAACGTGTTGAAGTAGTGAGGTTTGATCCAAAAGGTATAAAACTCCAACTGGTTCTCACAAAGGCAGAAGTACTAGAACACACAGACCCACACACTCGGCCACCTTCGAACGATACGCTCTGCTGAAAGCATTTCACTGTGTTTGTGTGTATGTGTGTGTGTGTGTGTGTGTAAAGCCAGCGGGACAAATGACTCAGAAAGAGGCCCCCTCATTCTCCCCAGGGTTCCTGAGGGTGTGTCACCTCCTCACTAAGCTTGTTAGTCTAATTAGTGGCTTTGAGATTTGAGAAAATGATTAATGAATGGGAAACTAAATGGCTGATGAAAGACATCTGCTGGCATGAGGAAAAGTTACCTCCTCTGCTGTTGTCCACATTACTCAAGACAATCACACTCAGTACAATCAAGTGTTTTATTACCTCCGTCAAGGCCGAAGGTCTAGGAAGGAGGTTATGTTTTCACCAGCGTTGGTTTGTTGGTTTGTTTGTTTGTTTGTCTGTTAGCAGGATTACTCCAAAAGTCCGCAATGGATTTGAATGAAACTTTTGTTCACACTGTCTTTTTACAAATAAACCAAGAGTTGTAAACATAAGGTACGCTGAACGATTCGCCGATGCTAGAACACAAGCAATGCCCAGAACCCGTCCATCCTACAAGAAACAGCTATTAGCCGGGCACAGGCAATTTAAATGTCTACACCACCACTGCTTTATGTCGAAATGTCAGCTGCTGCAGCTTATTCAAAAGCTCTAACTATAACTGTACTCAATGCCCTGTCTGTTGAAGCCAGTCTTTAGTTCTTATTTGGTTGATAAATAAAGATTCCCCTCATCCTCACCTCTGACACTGACAATATTTGATATTGGACTGAACCCAGAGGTCCTGATTCTCTTAAAGTGATAAGCTTTAAAAAAATTCAATAAATAAAAAAAGACATCTATGAAATTCAACAGCAACATCTCTTTCCAGAAACACTGCCCTTGTTACTCTGGACAATCCACATCCACATCCACAGAACACAACGTTTTACAGTTTGCATTGGAATGACTTTCTGCTGAAGAAATAATCCCATGACAGTGTGGTCTGTGGGAACCACCCATCCCATACTCAAATCCCAATTTAACCACTGATTATGAACTAGAAGTAGTCAAGACTGTAATTGGAGCCAATATGTCATAAATAATGTTGACTATGGTAGAAACAGGACAAAAAAGAAAACTTTGTGGCTGCTATGTTTACCTCACTTTTTATTGAGGAACTGCCAAAATACACATAGTAGGATACAAGCACAACACATTGCTCTAACCCACTGCTTCAGTCCGGGCGTTTGGTCCACAAATTCAATTTACGACATTCACACCAGCCTAAACTAACCGAGACAAACGGCAAACGCACCAGACTTTGTTTGTTAGGTGTGAAAGCACCTTTAAAAATCTACATTTGAAACAGCGCTGATGTATGATTGCAAATTCCTCTTGTAAAAGTGTGACTTAAACTTAGTTTTCATACTTTTACCTTCTAACATAATTGTAGATACCCTACAATGCAAAAATGAATGATGAGCATGAGTGCATTTAAAATCATGAAAGTCCAATTTATCCGTATGCTTGCATCTATTTACTGTCATCACTCATCTTCATTCTCCATCTGTTTCTCCCTCCTCTCTTTCTTTTCTTCTCCTCTCTCTGCTCCGTCTGGATTCTGTGTTGTAGCCAACTGCATCCCTCAATGCCAGAACGGAGGAATGTGCCTCAGGCCTCAGCTCTGTGTCTGCAAGCCTGGCTCAAAGGGGAAGGCATGCGAACAGAGGACGGTGCCCACACACCCCTATCCAGGACAGCCCGAGAATGGTCCCACCAACGGGGGGCACACCACCGGTAACTCAAACGGACACACTACTGGACACAATGTGGTACCACAGCGGCCGATACCTCAGCAAGGTCATCCTAATAGTTATGCCTCTGCTCCCTCTCCGTCTAACAACGTGGCTCAGATGAAACTGAGTGTCAAGTCGGCCCCCCAGCTCGTGCGACCACATTACATCCAACAGCACATCCAACAACAGTAAGTAACACGCCTACATTCAGCATTTATTTGTTCAGGTGAAATCAGCTGAGTTCCAAGCTGTCTTCCACCAGCTTCTGATGAATGTAGTTTCACTAACTGGCTTTAGGAGAACGTCACATGTCTTTCACTGCCAAGCTGCCCATACATTCTGCTGCTGATAACCATAACTGGGCATGGTAGAGTGTAGGGATGCTAGTTTTGAAACATTTTCTTAACCGATAGCCGACCCTCGTTAACCGATTATTAACCGTTAACCGACAAGATTTGTGCCTCGCATGTAGCGGTGCGCCAGCTGCAGTGCAGGAGCACAACAGACAACTGAGTCCCCAGTTCACCCGTCCGGGAGCGTTAACTTAGCAGCCACGATGCTGCGTGTAGTGTCGCGGACATGCAGCCACTTTCCTAGTAAAAGTCTTCACCGCACATTTAATGTCGGTTAAACGGTTAATTATTAACATCCCTAGTAGAGTAATAGATTACCTGTTTAAGCACAATATGGAGAAACTGGGTTGATTTTTCTTGAGAAAAACAAGAAAACCCTACATTTAATCATGTGCAGACCACTGATTTGTTTCTACTCATCCTTGTGAATTAGGATTCTTTATAATAAGTTTAACACCACAGATGTGGATGTGAGGACAGAAATTGTCTGATATAACGATTGTAACCAAAAAAACATTTGCCGACTGTTTGATAACCTGTTTTAGTTCAAAATTGTTAACTTGTTGTTGTGGGCTTGACAGGATGTAAAACAGACGGACGGCTATAATCACCTGTAAATATAATAACTATATTCTACTATTCAGCTTTATCCAAATCATATTGTTTGCTTGTGCCTCAAAGGACTTGTATGTCCTGAGGAGAGGAACCTTGGATTACACTGGCAGTTTGTATTGTCTGCCCAGTTCAGGCTCATATCAACATTAATAATAATAATAATAATAATAATAATAAATTTTATTACATGGACATCCAGATGTATGTTTGCTTCACTTTGCCACATTTTCCCAGGTCTTGCTTTTACAGCAGTGACCCGCTCTGCTACAAGCTCATACCTCTGACATCGTGGCCCCTCCATTTTTTGGCTAATTGTCTCCACTGAGATGGAAAATCTGGTACAAATAATCAATCCTCACCATTGTGTTTCCTGGTGGAGTCCAGTATGATGTCTAACATTACCCTCACATGCTGTGAGGTTTCATCTGTGGATAATCACACAGGCAGTGTGTTTAATAGCACGCTGACTCTTTGACAACATGGTGAATGGTGAAGCCCGCAAGCTACACAGCTGCTGATACAAGCATAGGGAATATTCAGTGTTTTCTTTAGACATGGATCCCTCACTGTGAAGGCTGTGTTATTGTGGTTTGCCCGGCCAGTATAATGTCATTTTCACCAACCATCGGTGTAATAATAGGTAGAATTTCTAGAAGTCGAATTGAAATGCCACTAACTCCTGCTGTGGTTAACTGTTGGTTCAGTCACCGCAGCAGACGACTGGAGAATGTGCAGTTGCATCATACACAGTAGAAATGTCCCCAATGCCTTGACAGGTCCAATCGGTGAATGTAGACACAAAACACACACACCCACTTCCCAAAGATGATATTGGAGGCTGACGCCCAGAAACGATAACAGCAAAATAATAAGAAAAGAGAAAAATCCAGACAGAGGGCTGCAGGGTCTCTGTGGATACAGACACCAGCACAAACTACTGGTGGGTCAGGAATGATGATTGAGACGGATTATTTTAGTACGAGTCTCTACATTGTTTCTTTAGGAAAATGCATAGTGTAAAAATACAGGAATTATCATGTAAGAAAGAACAGACTTTATTTATGCAAATGGACCTTATGACTTATGATTACCTCGTTTAAGATTGTTTGTTTGTTTTTCACTAAAAAAAAGTGTGTTTCTTGCAATAAAAATGTAAGGTAAAGTGATTGCAGTATGTTTTAGTGACATTTTAAGAGGTTTAAGCATATTTGAATTATTGTCCTGGTCATATCGTATATCACAATTATTCACACATCTCTCTCTCTATATATATATATATACATACATACATACATGTGCAGCTCAAAAAATTTGAATATCATGAAAAAGTTCAATATTCTTCGTCAGTTATTTCAGAAAGTGAAAATTGAATATATTCTAGACTCATTACACGTAAGCTAAAATGTTTCAAGCATTTTTTCATGTATTGTTGGGTCGGTTGTTTCTCATCTTCCTCTTGACAATACCCCATAGATTCTCTACAGGGTTCAGGTCAAGCACAGTAATATCATGGTCAGCAAACCGAGTTGGTAGTAGTTTTGGCACTGTGGGCCGGTGCTAAGTCCCGCTGGACTTAGCACCGGCATCTCCGTAAAGCTCGTCAGCAGACGGAAGCATGCAGTGCTCTAAAAGTTCCTGGTAGACGGCTGCGTTGACTTTGGACTTCGTAAAAACACAGTAGACCAACACCAGCAGATGACATGCCACCCCAAATCATCACCGACTGTGGAAACTTCACACTGGACTTCAAGCAACTTGGATTCTGTGCATCTCCACTCCTCCTCCAGACTCTGCATGGGACCTTGACTTCCAAATGAAATGCACTTTGAACCACTGAGCGATGGTCCAGTTCTTCTTCTCCTGCTTCTGACGTTGTCTCTGGTTCAGGAGTGGCTTGATACTAGGAATGCAACAGCTGTAGCCTGTTTCCTGAAGGCGTCTGTGAGTGGTGGCTCTTGATGCACCGACTCCAGCCTCAGTCCACTCCTTGTGAAGCTCTCCCAACTTCTTGAATCGGCTTCGCTTGACAATCTTCTCAAGGCTGCGGTCATCCCAAAATAATTTGGCCTCATAGGAAAAACTTGTTCTGTATATCTTCGCAGTACACTTGTGTAACAATCTGACTTGAGTGGGCTTTAATAAAGAAATCCTGCACTCGACAATGAGTAATGAGGAGGAGTCAAATACGGAGCACCCTGGACAGCTCCTGTCCACCGCCGTCAGGATCAGCACCTTGACGGCAGTTGTATCTCTATAGTTTGTTAAAAAGCTCCAACAGTTTAAAAATTGCTCAATACAGCTAACCTCATAATCTGTGTCCAGTGTTCTAAAGTGGTGTGTTAAGTATCCCCACTATAAAAGATGTTAGGCCTCACGTCTTTGCGTTACGGTGCTGGTCCTGTCTAACTACTTCTTCTGTGGAGGAAGTACACAATCTACAGCCTACATTACCCTAATGTACCACTAGAGGGAGTATAACTTTCCCTGCAATTACAACACACTGGAGAACCTCTCAGATTAGCTTTTCTGTGTTGACAAGCTGAGATTCATCGGCTGAACTGAGGAAAATCACTGTATAATGAAACAAATAGCTGGAACTAGTTGAGGCATACTTTAATGTGCTAATTAAACCACCCATGGAGGGTTGTCATCGACATGACTGTAGAGGTAAATATTTGTGCCAGCTAGTAGTTAATTTGAACTTTTATATCAGAATTTCAAATATGATTTTAAAAATTTGAATTGCTACGCCCTGTTCTGAATTTTAGGGTATTGAAACTGAAATTTGAACACTTAATTTGCTCAAACTCAATATAAGTTAAAAATATGGTCTCGACAAACTGGTCTGGTCTTCCTGACCTACTCTGCTGCGGATGGATGATTGCAATTTATTATATAACAGAAACTGATGAGAGAATTATGCTAGGCCTACACCTTCTGACATTGATATCAGCCCATCTGAGTGCATCAAGCAGTGACAGGTAACCTGCAGATTATTAAACTCTTTCATGGTTCTTACACACTGTGAGAGCAATCACAGTCTCTCTGATCCCCTCGGTCAGACAGTCAGACACCAGACACCTGTTACCCAAAACCAAGCACTGACATACACTGCAGAGATATTCTTCTTTTCCCTCCCTGGAGGGAATATCTCAGTTGAGACATTGCTAATATGTGAGAGGGCTCTGGTGAGGTTCAGTGGGTTCATTACATTTGACTCGAGTATGTCGGTTCTCGTGGGGAAGAAGACTTGGACGACTCAAGTGTAGAGGTCGGCAGTGGATTGTGACACACCTTACTCACTCAACCCCGACTCACTGATCTGTTTATGTAGAAATTAGTAAAATCTCTTCTCTGATATTTAAGACCAGAGGCTCTTGTAACCATTCCTTGGACATTCTCCAAACTCTTCTCTTACTTTTTTTCATTTAACGGCTCAGTCATTGCCAACGCACGCGGTCATAGATAGGTTGTTGAGACTGGAATGAGATCTTCTGTTTATAACTGTCACTATTCTCTCTGTCTCACAGCTCAGGTTTGAAGCTCTTTGTTGTTGCCAAGCCTCCATAGAAGTAGTTGTTGATCTAGTACCATGACATTTTGTGTACATACAGTAAAAGTACTGAAATGCTTTACTGTTTTGTTTTTCTGCTATAATGAAAAACTCATACACAATTCTGCATCGCTGACTAAAACGACTGGAAAACCAAATAGAGAGTCAAAAGTCTGACGCACTATTAAAGCGGGTAACAGGCAGGCAGATTAACTTAGTATATAAACTGGAAAAACAAAGTTCGGAAACTTGTGTTTGGTCGATTATTTCTCTGTTGTTACAATGCTAATTGGCATTGTATTTTACATCGTTGGAAAGCCTGTTTATTTACCTTCGCAATGATGTCCAACTTGTAAGGATCATGCATTTGTGGGATGAGCAGCACAGCTGATTATGTGGGTAGCGCCCAAGAAAAATTTGCCAAAATGCTCCGTCAATGGTAAACAGTGTATTCTCCTGTTGGTATTGACGCTTGTTTTGAGTTGTTTGGTGGATTGGATGATTGAACTCTCTATCAGTAACAAGGAACAAACAAGCCATATTGGCAATTTTACACTTTATTCATTTAATACACCGTCAGGAGCCTCAGTAGCGGCGGAAGTTCCATACGCAGCCACAACAGCCTGGCACCTCCTCCTCATGCTGGTCACCAACCTGGTCACACGTTGCTGTGGGATGGCGTTCCATTCCTCAACCAGGATTCCTTGCAGGTCAGCCAACGAGGTTGTGTTGGTTACTGTAACACGTACAGCACGCCCAAGCTGATCCTACAAGTGTTCAATTGGGTTGAGGTCTGGACTCTTGGCAGGCCGTTCCATTCTCTCTACTCCCACATTGTGGAGGTAGTCTGTGATAACCCTGGCTCTGTGGGGGCGAGCGTTGTCATCTTGGAGGATGAAGTTAGGTCCCAGATTGTGGAGATATGGGATCGCCACTGGCTGCAGAATCTCATCCCGATATCTCCCTGCATTGAGATGGCCTTCAATGATGACAAGCCTTGTTTTGCCAGTGAGGGAGATGCCGCCCCACACCATGACACTGCCCCCACCAAAAGCTGTTACT